>JAHZNP010000028.1:0-10793 GCA_020615345.1 Triops cancriformis | reverse complement strand
CGTACTTATTCAGGCACTATCACGGACTTCATTATTAACTTCAGTCAAGACAGGACTGAACAAGGAAAATACCCGTGACATGTATTTTGTTTTATCTGTTTCTTTACTGGGAAGGACTTACAGCAATGATACGAAAAACTTTATAGGAAACCGCCAGGAAATGTTACGTCTTGTATGTGTTAAGATGTAATGATAAGTTCTTCTGAAATTCGTCTACACCAAGGGATCATAATGTATTGGATATCTAACCCCCTGAAATTCTGGATTAGTCTATAGAAAATTAGTAGACACGAAGATGGCGGTTAGCTTATTTTCATGTAAAAATGATCCCCATAAAAAAGTAATCCGTATGTCAGACGTCCGGAAAAGTCCTTCGTGATTAAAATGTATGCCTTGGAACGAAATAGCGTACTGTAATAGTCTGGCCCTTTCCTTGTTCATTTTATCTTTCTCTTACTTAGTCTCATTTTTTTTTGCAGGTTTTTCGTGTACCGGAAACTGCCACCGTCTTACTAAGGTAAGTTTGCACGAAAGCTATTTAATCGTCATTTTTTATTTCTTTATTATTCGTTGATATCTATTAATTTGGGCCGATTATTCATTGTTACGGCGCTGGTCACCTTGTCTGTGATTATTTGTTTATTTATTTCTAATGTCCAAGTTTTCTTGTGACATCCGAAGTACTAACACGTGTAAGATCACCAGCACGTATTCGCACATATTTGATTTGCAGTATTATATTTGTGTTGATCAAGGTTGCTACGGTAACTCCTGATCGAAACTAATCCTCTCATCCATTTGTCTTGATCAGTATTTTTTTAAATGGTATTTTCTCTCCCTTTGTGATTCTAGTGGTGGAGTAAAGTTTTGTGACCTGTCTGCTCAAGCAGGTAATTAATGTTCGTGATACACGAAGATTCTCCGGTGGCTGCAGTTACGCACGCATCTATTCAAATACGGCTTCTCTTTCAGAGGCTTAATTCAGTTTTTATTTTTATTGACTTACCGTATTTGTTTCGGATTTGCAGCGATAAAATTTCAAGAAAATCTGCTTAGAACCATGATTCAGATGGAAAATACTTTTTTCGCATTGGCGGAATCGTGTTCGAAAGATTGCCTTGTAATTTGCGACAGAGGAACAATGGACGCTTCGGCATGTAATAATGAGCGTACTCATCAAATATCGTTTATAACGTTTTCTGTGGTGATGACTTAGTCGTTACCCCGGAACAGTGGGATCAAATCCTGCAATCCAACGGGTGGAATTCAGTAGATATCCGGGATACACGTTACAATCAAATAATCCATATGGTGTCAGCAGCTAAAGGAGCGGAAGACTTTTATACTTTAGAGGTATTCAATTACTGATTATTCGCGTAAAGTTCTTCTGCCAAGGCCTTGCTTAGGACCACGCTTGCCGCAGCGAAAACATTGGCCTGGCTCGCGACTTGGACAAACGTGCTGCTCAGGCATGGATTGGGCACCCATATTTTGATGTGATTGATAACTCGACCGATTTTGACACCAAGTTACGCCGCATGATTTCCGTAAGGGTCGTACCTACATAATTGCTGTATTATACACGTCAAATTTATAAGTAGTCAGTTTGTCAAAAAATGGGATTGGATACTGGAGACAGGTTGGAGACCAATGCCCGCAAAGTCAAATTTCTGGTCAAGAATCTACCTCCTGACGATGAGTTTCCACCTTTCCAAGATTTCAATGTCGTTCATGATTACCTTCAGACAAACAGTCGTAAAATGCAGGCCAGACTAAGAAAACGTGGTCAAAATGGTAAATCGTACTTCATTTTCAAAATTCGTTTTTTAGTGTAATTTTCCCCCCAAGTTGTACAGTACTCGGCAAAAAAAAACGGGCCACACAAACTTCCCTATGCTACCGCCACGGCAGTTGCGCGAGCTGTGTCCCACTTTTTCGTCTTTCGAACGTTTTTGACCCGCAAGGCTTCCTCCCCCAGTGGCGTGGGACGTTAGCATAGGGCTGTTTGTTTGGCCCTTTTTTTGCCGAGTACTGTACAGTACTCGGCACATAAAACGACCCAAACAAACCTTCCCATTGCTAACGTCCCACGCCATTGGGAGGAAGCGTTGTTGAGGGTCACAAACGTTTGGAAGACCCGAAAGAGGGACACAGCTCGCGCAACTGCCGGGCCTAGGCACCCAACAGTTTGTTTGGGTCGTTTTATGTGCCGAGTACTGTACATACAGTGTGTAATTTCCTTATTATTATAGGTCGCTGGAGCTACACGCTGACAATTCGGCGTCCTAAAATAGCTGGGCAAGTGGTTGAAACCAAGATGCAAATTAGTCAAAGAGATTACAATACTATGCTCGCTCAAAGAGACCCTCATCATTTGACGGTCTATAAGCGGCGGCGTTGCTTTCTGTACAACAACCAGTATTTCCAGTTGGATATCTACCAAGAACCCTGTCATCCTCGCTGCCAGGGTCTTCTACTGTTAGAGACCTATACTACATTGCCAACCTCGGAGTTACAAAAACGTTTACCAGAAATATTGGACATTGAACGTGAGGTTACAGGACATCCCGAGCATTCAATGTATAATCTAGCCCTGAAGGACGAGTGGGTAAACAATACCCAGTACTGCACCAAGCTGACAGGTATAACTGCATGAAGTCGCTTGTAACTACGGCGTCGGTCTTGTTCGTTCTTCGTAATTGACGTAGTCTGCTACAATTAACGTTTATTTTACATGCTGCTTCGCGCAGGTGCTCAAGGGAATTTTGAGTAAGCTCGTTCGCAATAGCTCGCGCTTTGTATAAACTGCACATCATTTTCTAATTGCACATCATTTTATTATGTATTTTCTCCTCGTGTCTTGCAGATGATGGAGAAGAGCCAGCTCCAGCGTTTGTTGAAGAAATTTTGCTTAATGGAATCCTGAATGGCCATTAACGGGATAACGTGGTTTGCAAAGCTAGACGTTTCTGTTTTCCGCGTATTTTCGTTTCACTCGTATAAAAGCGCTCGCGCAATGTTTACTCCTCGGTAGTGTAGTATTCCTTACCTGAGGTAGAAGTTCCCAGATACAAGTGCTAAAATTTAGTAGTATAGGCACTACTCTCAATGCTAGACTAGTCTTTTTTTCTTGTGTTCGAAGTATTGCACGCCGTAGTGACGTTAGGAACTTCCGAATATCAATTGACATTTTCCTTATACTAATAAGCAACCAGACAGTTCTTTTTGGAAAAAAGTTATAGTTACCTTTTCTCTCTAAACCTTGAGTGCAATATGCAGGTTCTGAACGGCATACCAACTGAATTTACTGTATTTTTGAACGAAGAAAAAAACTACATTAACGCCTGTTTGCCGCGACAATATATTGATAAAACTGAAAAGCGCTTCTCTTGTATACAGAAATGAGTTAAAAATTAAGCGTCGGACCGTAAGTAGAACAAAGTTAACTTTTCAGTAGCCGTGATGCATCTGTTCGGTCTTTGCCATTGTGGTGTCGCACCAGTTTTCTACTGGGCTCGTCGGCTTCCCAGCGCACAGGGCGTTTTGACGTTGACCGGTTTGAACTGTTAACGTCAGTATGGGAAGATATAACAGCGGCTTCGTCATAAGAAGGTATCGGTTTTTTGTAGCCCGGGGGCTCTTGGAGTAAGTCGGAGTCGTGGGCATATTTACAGTAGGAACCAAATCGGCAACGTCCTTTGCGGAAATTCCAGCAAACCTTTTTCCCGTTGATTTCCCGAACATCTTCTAATTTTGGAGCAAGCTTGACGTGTTTTTCAAGTACTAGTGTTTTCGCTTCTTCAGCTTGCTTGAATGGATTGAAAAACACGGAAGATTTGCTGGATTCTCCCGTTTCTAGCTTTGCTGATGGAAGTAAAGCGCGTGGAGACGGTAGAGTCCGAAGTGTAGCCGTGCTTTTACAATTCTCTCCACCTTTGGTGTCCTCTACACCATTTTCAGTATTTTCTTCATCACTATAGGACGACATTTAGATATTGTAACGTGCGAATCTTGTTAACCTTGAATCATCTGCGGCAATTTGAAAGAAGACTAGTGTTTGGCTATCTTTTTGTAGGAGTTCTTTCTCTTTGGCTGAGCACCTTCTATCGTATTCTTGGTTTTTCAAGTCATGGTCAGTTTCTTCAGAATCAGAATGCGAACTATAATCAGCTACCAATGACGACATAGCGGAAGTCCAACTGTACAAATATATCACATTCACGGGGTATGAGTCGACGTGTATTGTAACCACAAAACTTACAAAATAATTACCAATTTTAGGGTCAACCGATTTATTATAGAAGTTGAGTTACTAAGATCTCTTAAAAGCGTAAATATTTATTGCTGTTATTTACTTACATTGCCTTTTTGCTACAGGATCGTATAAATCTATTACTAGACCCACAAACAGAACAACATTTGTCAAATTGCTGTAACTCAAAAGCAACAAGACGACAAGCGACTTGTCGTGTCGACTGGGCAGGTGGATGTGGTGAGGATGTGTGATAGTTAGTTCAGTTGTGCAGCAGTAGATGGCTGTTGTGCTACTGGCGCGGTTTTTCAACACGTTCACGATTCACGATTCTGACATTTTCAGATACTAATATTTATATTTCAGAAATTCAGAAATCTTTTCCACCTATTGGTTACTGTGTTTCCTAATCATTTAAAGTTTTCTGTCCCACTATCTTACGTCTTTCTGTTACCACCGTATCTAAAACTACACTAATTTGCAAACAGGCCTTTGGCCCAAGCAATAAATTGTACGCAAAAGTGTCCTCTAGTCCATTATCCCCATTTTTGTACCGCTTTTTATATCCGTTCTGTCGGACGTCCACGTTAACTTACACGGAACCCCATCGAAAATACTTTTGTCCAAAGCAGAAAAAGTGTACTTAAAATTCTGCTTCTCTTAAACTGTTCTTGCTGTTTTTCTGGTAACTTTCAATACATTCTGCACCAAAAAAAATCAAATCACCGCCAAGAAATGCGACATCCCTCTCAAACTCGGAAAAGTGGGCGTGGTTACGTTTCCGAGCTGGAAATGCCTTTTCTGGGTTATTTTTCAAAAGAAACAATGTTGAGCAAAGGGGGGGGGGGAAAAGAAAGGGGGACAGCCCGACGTACGGAATTGTCGTAAGCAGAAGCAAGCACGGTTAGTCCGGCTAAGTTGCAGAGACAGGCGTAGGCTACCCGACGGCTCTAACTTGGCTTTTAGACCAGGCTGCTCAAGAACTTGAACATTATCGTCAATCGCTATTCTCGTGCCGATAACGATTGTATTTGTTTTCGCGCCAGAAGTTTCTGTTAGTGAGAATTCCTGCTCGTTTATCCCGTTTTTACAGCACACAACACTCATTTTTTTAGCGTACATTGTTCTTATTTTGCCTACATTATTATGAAACATAGTAGGCGTGTCCTAGACTCGTCCTCTTCGTCCGAAGATGACGAGCCTAAGCGGAAAATTGCAAAAGAAGAGGAAAGTAACGACTCCGCCATTTCAGGCGGCAACACTTCAGAAGGATCTGATTCTGAGTCGGAAGATACAAAGGATCCCGCAGAAAAAGAAAACAGTAAAGTTAATGAAGCCTCTATTGATAGTGATGACCAGGGTACCAAGGAAAAAGAGTCCAAAAATGCGTCTGAGGATTCAAGTGACAGCGATAACCAAAAAACAAAAGAAAAAGTACCTGGAAAAGCGTCTGAGGATTCCAGCGACAGTGACGACCAGAGTTCTAAAGGAAAGGAGCCCAGGGAAGCGTCCGAGGATTCCAGCGACAGTGATGACCAAAGTTCCAAAGTAAAAAAGCCCAAGAAAGCGTCCGAAGATTCAAGAGACTCTGAGTCGAACAAGAAGGGAAAACCAAAGGTAGAACTTATATTAGGTGATGCCTCATAATTTTATTTTATTTTCCTAGAGCCCTGAAGAGGATAAGAAAATCACTGGCATGAAGCGTTATTTCAAGACAGCCGGCATACAAATACGCAACTACGCAGTCTTCTGGGAAGGTTGTATGACCAATCAAGCGAAGGTACGGAAGATGCTGAACTTCTTACACGAAAAAGGGCTAAAAGGCAAGCCAACCCTGGGGTCGTGTAAGAAACTGCGAGCTAAAATCGAAAGGCGCTCCGAGGCTGCTGAGTTGAATCTCGAAAATATTATCGATACTAAAGGAGGTACTGTGCCTAGCAATGCCAAGGATGGTCAGTTTTGTGTAACATTCTCTTTCAACTAGGTCGGCCCCGGCGTACTGGAGGACTACTAAACAAACCCCCACCATTGACAGAGAGAAAGGCAGATTTCTCTCGTATCAAAGCTTTAGCTGATAGTGACAGTGACTAACATGATTTTGAAGGTTAAATCACTTGGAGTGTAATAGGAAATAGCGATTGTTCTGAAGATTTTTTTTTACATTTGTGTAAATACATATTCACTTTTCACTCAAGTCGAACACAGCGAACATCGTATCAAATGATGTAATATTCTGTTGTTTTGACAACTGTTGCACCACTTCGTGTGCTTCTAGCAATGGAGTGGACTGCTCGGGTAAGATGTTAGTCTTGAACTTTTTCATATAATGTGCAAATGCTTCGTAATGCACCAGGAGAATATCTTGTAACAAAGTCACATCCGGTGAGGTGAGTAATTTTGTCAGATGACAAAACAGTAGACAGACCTAAAGTAACCACGAATTATTTATGCAGAATAGGTCGACGTTTTTATAGATTTATACTTGGAAAGTTAGCTGTTCTTTATGCTGATATTCGCCAACTTCTTCGGATTGTTCAACAGCGTGCAAAGTATTGAATCCCATTTTCCAACATCTACCATACAAGTCGCCGTACGACGACCGACTATTTGGTACCGAGAGAGCAATAGTGGCAGCAATTCTGACTTTGAAATTATTGCAGCGCTCGACTATATCCACCAAAGACCCTAATAACGTTGGCTGCAATGCCAGAAAATCAAACTGAGCTGAACCATTTCGTGACCAATTATTGGACACTTACCAGCCATCCGGGTGAACAAGACAGCAACGTTTCGTTTTTCAGTAAATTTCCGACTGCATAGCAGGCGTTCCATTGGTTCTAGGTACCAAACTATATTTTAGGCACAGACCTTCCAGGCAGAAATGTTTACCTTCACAATTCGACTACACGTGGCATTCTTGTTCAGTGCTGTAACAGCAGCAACAATATCGTTTTCAGCTTGAGTCTTTTCACAAGGAAATACTTTCAAAAGCAATCCAAGGGCTCGAACACCGCTAGCTTTCATCTACATGTCCCATGTTACTGAGATTGCTATTTAAACAGAAACAAACAACAACCTTCGTATTCCCATTGGCGGCTCCAGTGGCTGCTCGCAAAAGTTTTGTCAGGAATACAGTAGGCAAATCTTCCGGCAGTCCATGGTTTTCACTGAAATTTAAATAAGGAGTGGAAACAAAAACGTTTAATTTGTTTTTATCTAACAATGTCGCGACCGAAACACCAAAGTGTCTCACTTACCTTAAGTTTCTCACTGTATCGGCCAGATTGCTCAATGACCACGCAGCGTTGGATTGTACCGCGATACTATCATCACTCATTAAAGCAATTATAGCTTCCGCGGCGTCTTGTAAAAACGCAGTATCCTATTAAATTACACATTAATCAGGACTGTAAGATTAAGATTTTGTCCTTAATTACTTCAACAAGGGCTGGGAACGTAACATAAAAACCCCCTCCTCGTACAGCAGCAGCCCGAACAGTTGGTTCGGGATCGCTGGCAGATCCCAGAATTAGGGTAACACAGAGTAAACGTACGTCTCTCTAAGAATACACAAGTTACTTGGTTCATTAACACACCACAGTGCATACCTGTAGAAGATCAAAAATTGTAGGCGACATGGCTGCCAAACAATTACAAGCTTCAGTTCGTAACAACTCTGACTTGTCTTGGTGTATGGCAAGTAACGTATCCCGTAAAACTCGCATCCAAATATCATAGCCTTCTGTTACGAAACACCCTTTTTGAGTTTGCTCGCCAACGGAAGTTAGAACCATTGCTAACACTTTTGCGGCTCGCAGACGTATATGAACATCAGGCTCACTGTCAGCCAACGCAGAGCAAAGTACCCCAATTATCTCATTCATATACGGCTGGACCATTAAGAAATTGTTCTTGCTCAAGTCTCCCATTACAAGCATACTTTCCAAACGTAAAGGCACATACGATGCAGACAGTTTCGTACTGTCTTCCCCCCTGACATTTCTTTTCGCTCCACGAATGCACACATTCAAGAGCCAGCAGTTTTTGACATCTGAAGGAGGCTCGTTTGAATGGTCTGCTGGTGAACTTATTTCTTCTACGAGATCTGTAGGGTCGACTTCTTCGTCATCGTCAAACGCTAACTTGGTAGCAAAGGACTGATGAAGACTTGTGCAACTAGCAACCAGGTCAGATGTTAAGCTTCCGATCACCTCTATGCTTTGGGGATGTGTGGCCGTGACGGTTCGTAAGAGTGCCAAGCACGCTACGACTACCGTAATATCTGAGATCACAGAAATTGACTCGTTAAAACTGAAACTAAAAAGTAACTTTAAAGTTACCCTTGTGCTGAAGCCAAGGTTTGACCTCTACTATCATCTTCCGCAGCATTCCACTTGGTAACCTTGAATACTGGAAGGTACCAGCTGCAATCGTCAAACACTGAAATAATGGAATCAGCACATGCGGGAATTGTTCAGCTTTCAGTGCAAACAGCAAACTGCGGTGCACTGTCACACACATGTGCGACAATGTTTGGGAGAGAGAGACGAACGAGGTGGAATGAGATTTCCTATAAACATAACGAATCAAACCACTTTGCAACTGAGAACGTTGTACGTATACTTACTGCGCCATAGCCAATGATGGTCTCGCAGCTTCCAGTAATGCTGCTAAAGCTTGCAACGCAGTGCTCCTCACCTGAGGAGACGGATCTTTAAGAATAGGGACTAGTAAATGTTGCCCATCGACGACAAAATTCTCGTGCTCGCTACTAGAAGGATAATCCGAGTCCGGCAGAAACGCTGGTAAATAGTTCATGACTACTCGCCGTTCTAGATTCTGGAGACACTCTTTTAGACTCAATCCTTATGTAGATTCGCATTTTTACCTTAAACAAAGTGACTAACAAATGTAGAGCTTTCGAACGGACTTTGCATTGCAGTTCTCGTAACGTACTTTGCTCCGTATCAGAATAGTCCGAGTCACTATTGATTTTCCATGTAGGTTTCATAAATGTTGTGGTTATATTGCCAGCTGCATCTTGGGAATCGTCATCTGAGTTCTTATCTACGTCGATTCGTTGCTTACGCGGCTTGTGTCCTCTTTTCTTTCGTAGAGTGGCCTAAATTATCTAAACATTACGGTACTGCCAACAAAACTTGTAAAACTCAATCCATACTTTCGATGGAACTCCTTTGTCGTTTCCCGGAGAAACGTACGGTAAGACATTTACCGGACTTGTGGGAAACGTTCTGAATTGCAAGGCATGACCCCGCAAGCCAAAGAAAGAATACGCTTTAGCCAAGTTAAGTGTGGTTGCACACTGTGCTGCATAATGAAACGGAAAGCTGGTGTATATGCTGTTTAAGCCTTGTAAGCTTATACTGAAGGCCTATGAATACGCAATTGCAAAATATAATAGAGAAGGAAGTGCGTAGAAGTCGACCTACTCTGACAACCAAAGTGTCTTTTTCGTTTAACATAGTATTTTGCAGGACGCTGACGAATGTGTTGAAGCACTGCACCAAAACGTGTTGAGAAATATCCGTGGTTTCTTCTTTTGAAAAATGACAATATGACTTGAGAACTTCCAGGCACATTAATAATTCCTCGGTTATTTTCCCGTCTGGTAATGATGAAAGAATACGAAAAATAGTACCACTGGGAACCATAAAATTCTGCGTGGCCTATTCAGAATATGAGAAAATTTCAAAGATGAATCATGTTAACAATTTTATGGAAACATTTAAAAGATCTTACTGTCAAGGTCTTAGTGTTGCGTAACGAAAGCGTAAGTGCTAAAGATCGAAGACAGTCAGAAATGAACATGTTTTCTTGTTCAAGTATAGCACTCAGCCAATTAATATAACTTTCCAGAAGTTCACGAGTTGGAATTATTCCCTCTTGCACAGCTACGTTCCAGATATGGCATACTTTCATGGCACGAGAACTGTTTCCGGGATCCAAATTTCGAAGAAGGTTTTCAAACAGCTGAAACATACTTTAGATAGTGAAAGGCTTTTCCTTGTTATTTACCTGTTCATTTCCAACAACGTGCTTGGAACTTTGCTGGGCAATCAACTCATCCAGAATAAATGCAATGCGCTCAGACATATCGACAGCTCTGTGTCTTCGAAAGCAAACGTCACTCAGCTCACTTAAAAGTTCAGAAGAATTCATCTTTGTTTTCGATTTAAAGACCACGTAAACAAGACAACAGCTGACTGTGGAAACAAATGACTGACCTTGGTTCAACTGTGTGCCTACGTTTTTCAAAGTATACTGCTCAAGCAACGCTTTGTGCGTCTATCCGGAATTGTGCACGGATTCAGTGTATCCGCGCCAGGCTTGTACGTAAGTCCGAAAAAAAGGACTTTAGTGAAGTCCAACTCTTTTTGCTTAGTCACAAGTAATTGCAACTCCAAGCTTTAGTAATAATTTTGACCTGATAACTAATTCCAGTTCCAAATCCAAATCTACCCTTTAACTTCTTAACAAGTTCAAATCAAAGTCCAATTCCTCAAACAGGAATTGAACAAGT
>JAHZNP010000027.1:0-238874 GCA_020615345.1 Triops cancriformis | reverse complement strand
GCGAATTGACGAAAAATGTTGGCGAATCGGCTTTTTCAATGAAATTACGGAAAAGCTTGGTCAAGTAAATCTTAATATCGTACGTTTGAAGAACGGATCTTTTTAACCACTCCTGACATGCTGTTTGGGCTGAAGCGCTGATCGAAATGCTTTAGGTGCTAGAACAATTCTAAACTCTGCGTTGCAACGGTTTTCACCATGCGTTGCAACGGTTTTCACCAGAGTGCGGCACCAGAGCTTCAGTGTATTCTTCGTTCTAGCACTTGTTTCTAGCTTATAGTTTACATTCAGTATCCATTTTAAGACTTTTGATACCGATTTCCCACCTAGTACGGCAGCTCGTACAATCGAATTAGAGAGACTTAAGTTAAAACACACAGAACAGCAGCGAAGTTTAAAGCTTTTCTTGTCCACAAATGAAAGTATAGCTTACGCGAGCTATAAAGTGGCCTGGATCTTGGCCCGCAAGAAGAAACCTTTCAAGAAGAAACTGTTAAAGAATGTCTTGTTTCAGTGTTGGAAATTTTCCTGGCTAGTCAGGAAGAAAAGGTCCGAAAAGAAACCTTAGCGAACGCAAAAGCAATGCCGCTTAGTATGCAAACTATTGCCCGAAGAATGATTGAAAAGTCCAACAATATCCAAGCACAGGTGACTGACGCAGTGAAAGGAAGTATGTGCTACTCGTTAGCTTTGAATGAGTCCACTGACATATCAGATACGGCTCAGTTGGTCGCTTGGATCTGTTTCGTAACTCTTGCTTTAAAAACTCAGGAGCAATAACTTTCAATATCTGGTCTGCGAGACAGGACTCGCGGTTCGGACATTCTTGAAAACGTTTGTACAACGTTGAAGAAGATGGACGTGAGCTTGGAAAAGCTAGTTTCGATTACCACAGACGGAGCTCCCAGCATTACGGGGAACAGAGCTGGCTTTTTTGCCCTTCTCAAAGAGCAATTGCGTGAAAATAATCTCTCTGGCAATCTTGCAGCATTTCACTGGATTCTACACCAAGAAAATCTTTGCAGTAAAATGTCGGCTAACAATACGCTAAAGCAAGTTATGGATGTCGTTATTAAAATCGTGAATTATATTCGAAACACGAGTGCACTGATTCATCGTCAGTTTGTCGAAGGCCTGAAAACTTCAGAGCAATGCGAGTTTGAGGACCTCGTCGACTTTGCTAGTGTCCGATGGTTAAGTCGTGGGAGAGTTCTTGAACGGTTTGTTTCGCTTCTTCTGGAAATACGACGATTTCTTTTGGAGAAACAGCTATCAGACAAATATTCACAGGTAGAGGATATCGACAAGCTGATTTGACTCATTTTATTGCACTGGCGAAGTTTGTTGAAGAAAATAAGGAAATTGAACTGGAAGCCGACAAACTACAGCTGTACACCCAGTGGATTGAGAACCTGGCGCGAAAGTTCGAAATGAGCTTTTCCGATTTCACGCGTTACAAACTGGCCTTTGATTTGTTACGCGATCCTTTCCAAGTGGACATTGTTAACGACAGCAAAGAAATCGCCTCTTTACTGAGCGTAGAAAAAAGATATTTAGAGACAGATTTGCTTGCCTTACAAAGTACGGAGCACTTAAAATCGTACAGAAATCGTTCTGTTACAGAAATGTGGGAGCTCATAGTGAAGGAGCAGCCCAGCCTTCAAACATTGAAATTTGTAATAACGAAACTTCTGTCTATGTTTGGCTCAACTTGGCTCTGCGAGTCAACTTTCTTATCTGTTGGATTTCTTAAAATCAAGTACAGATCCCGTTTGCTTGATGACAATTTGGATGCTGAGTTACGTTGTGCCGTTTCGACAATCGAACCTGAATTCCTGAGACTAGTAAAAAAAATTGTCCAGTCTCACATTAATGTCTTGACTGTAGTTTCTTTTTAATTTGGTCATGTCCACTGTACTTTACTCAAGATACCAAGGTTCATTATCACCCTGTACTAAAATCCTGTGCATTAGACTATATCCACTTTTCGATAAGATATATTTTATGAATCGACTGCTGAACTATAGCATGTTGGCGAATTTGGCGAATTCGGAATGGATTCTCGAGTGTTGGCGAATTGGTACCCCGATTCGCCAACGTGTTTTGCTCGACGATCTTCTTGGCGTTCTGCATTGACTCCAGGTTCCTGACATCTTCGGTAGCCCAGTTATACCATTAAAAATTAGTTCAATTGGTACCCCAATTCGCCAACACGCTCGCGAGCGCGCTCACAATGTCACGAGCGAATGTCCGAAAACGCTCTTTTTCAATGTTTTGGGAGCGCGAGCGCGCTCAAAAAGCACTGAGCGCGTGCGCTCTATAGCAGCGCCATCTAGTAGCGAACATCTAAAACATGTAACAAAAAATCATAACATGCGTTTATCATAGACATTATGATTTATAATTAAAAATTTCCAAAAATTGAAACTATGGAAATCAAACAAGAAGCATTTAACCTGATCAAGTATATTACGTGAACCTGAAGTATTTTTACAAAACAATATCTAAAAAAAATAAAGTTTGCGCTTCCACTCAGTAGACAGCACTATTGAAGGGCGCGAGTGTGAGCGCGCTCCTTTTTTTTACTTGAGCGAAAGAGTGCGCGCGCTCGCAAAAATCAGTAAAGAGCGCGAGCGCGCTCGCAAAAAAAGAGCGAGTTGCAGCTCTGCTCATATATGTTTGTCTAGGTTAATACCGAGATGGGCGGTCCTAGGGCCGAGCTAACTGTAGAGCAGTCAACTGCCGCTATGACAAAAACTTTCCAGAATTTGAAAAGCGAACACACGGGTGGCTTTTTTGACTGGGAAGGCAATCCACGCCCGTGGTAAAGCGCAAGCTTCGCCCAATTTTTTTTCCTTTTTAAAACAAAAATTGCGAAGTGCTTTACCCAAACTTATACTAAAGGGGACTGGCCTTATGGTTCAATGCGGAAATAAAACGGCATGGGAAAATCCTTACTTCACTGGTAAAAGAGAGTTCACACCCTTTATTTTCTTTTGTGATGAACTATTGTGATTCAATACACAAACTATGCGGGAACACTTTGCCTATCTAATGAGAAATAGCTGAAAGCCACACTACAATGACTTGACAACAAAATCATTGTACCTAGCTTTCATGTTCGAATCTTATCTCTTATTTAAGACCTGATAGGGCTCGTATCATAAGTATTTTTGTGCTTTAGCTCGTCATATATTCTTCGAGGCTGTCAGTATCGAGGAACATTTCAGACAAGTTACGTCGACATGTTGGCTAGATCTGTGCTAATTACGGGTGCAAACCGAGGTATCGGCCTCGAAATGGTGCGACAGCTCATTGCTGAGCCACAGCCTCCGAGCATTATAATCGCAACTTGTCGTGATATAGAAAAAGCACAAAGCCTTAAAGCGCTGGCCAACGAAAACCCAAACGTTCACATCCTTGAACTAGGTAAGTCATTTGTCCTCTTAAAATTCTTAATTATCCTAAAATCCTTTTTTCATAAAAATTGCTGCATTTCCAAAAAACAGACGTGGAGAATTTTGGGGCTTACGAGTCTTTCAAAGAAAATGTAGCTGACATTGTTGGCGAGCAAGGTTTAAGTCTGCTTATTAACAATGCCGGAATTATGCTCTTCGCGGAAGATTTGCAAGGACTGACACCAGAATTATTCCAGAAAAACTACAACGTCAATACCGTAGCTCCTCTCATCCTTACAAAAGTAATATTTTCCTTTAATCATAGCGTGATATTTTTAAATTACCCAAAGCTTTGTAAGTAATTATGTGTCTTTCGCGTTCAGACTCTCGTGCCTTTGCTAACAAGGGCTGCGCAAGCATGCAATACGCGGGGATATGGAGCAAAGAGAGCTGCAGTTATCAACATTACTTCTGCACTGGGTTCGATGACTCTGTGTCACCCACATCGGTCCATTCTCAAGAAAAGTATCGGGGACTTGTTGCCTTACAACTGTACGAAGGTAACATAGTTAGAAATGCGATCTTACTGATTAACTTTAAGTTTTTCCATTGTAATTCTTCTTTAATTTCGTGGATTTACTTGACAATGTTTTTCCTTCTTCACAGGCAGCATTAAATATGGTAACTCGCTGCTTAGCTTTCGACTTGGACCCGTTAGGAATCTTAGTTGTCGGTCTTCATCCTGGCAGTGTGCAAACGGACATGGGATCCACGAATGGTAACTACGAACATATATTTACAAGTATATATTACAAAATCGGTAGCATCATAAACGCCAATAGAAACAGTTTTACTTTCGTTTTGTGAAGAGAAGCGCTCAAACGTAAATTCTTTCTTATAAAATAGCTCTGCATTTCCAGACCTACATAGAGAAACATATCAGGGCAAGACTAGCCATTGCAAATGCATTTCCTATCTTTCATGGGCAAAGTTTTTATTCTTATCTTTTCATAATGCTTTAAGTCCTTTTATATCATGTGTGCCTCTGTTAAACTGTGAATAGTGAAGTCTGTAGCCTATACGTAATACGCGAAAGAAAAGTGCAATGAATAGGTTTACCTCTAGGCTCGAGATAGTTCGGATAACAAGGGACTATCCTCAAGGGAGGAAATGGCGGTAATAACTTACACGAAGACGTTATCTATATTATAATCATATCTGAGAGCAATATTTTCCTTTAATCATACTGAAAAATAGTGCATTAACTTTGTAATGTTTTGACTATAGGCAATGAGGCTACACTTACTGTCGATGATAGTGTTCGTCAAAATTTGAAAACAATCCGAGAGTTCACTGCTCAGCACCAAGGCGGTTTTTATCAATACGATGGACAACAAGTGCCATGGTGAAAAAAAAACATCTGTTATGTCCCCGAAGCTTAATATGTCTGATGCACGCCATTACGGGGCAATTCGTCGGACCTTTTCCGATTCAACTCTGTCGCGTCCCTTCCTCGTGTACGGCTAAAATGTATAGAATTAAACGAAATAAAAGAGAATTCATACCTTTGCTCTATACACACGACTGTATCAGTAAATTTGGTCACCTTTATTTGTTCGGAAATTTGTTGTCGAAGGAAAATCCGAACTTCAAATCGAAACTTCGGACGCCTGTTGACTGCGGGCAAGATTTTTGCAAGTAGTATCTACGGAAGCCAACAGATGGCGTTCGTGACAAACAACTTCGAAAAGACATTGTCGTTTACATAAGGTCTCTGAAGGTTCATCTGTGAAATTTAAGTTGTACTATTTTGTGAAAGAAAAATGTTAGCCAGGTCGGTTTTAATTACTGGAGCCAATAGAGGCATTGGCTTAGAAATGGTAAAACAGCTTTTAAAGGACGAAAAATCGCCTACAATTTTAATCGGAGCATGCAGATCCCCGGACAAAGCAATAGTAAGTTATCTAAGCTCACGTCGAATTGTTGCATAACTTTTTTTATCTTAGGAGCTACAGGACCTAGCCAAACAAAACTCAAATCTCAGAGTTATTCAGATTGGTAATAGGTCATTTAAAATTATCCAAAGATAAATGTTATTTTATTTGTATGCTTATGTTTAGTTTTCTTGTAGACATTAAGGATCACAACTCCTTTGCTAGCGTGGCGGATAAAGTTGCCCATACTGTAGGGCAAGACGGACTTAACCTCCTTATTAACAATGCTGGAGTGCTACAGCACGCGCCCAACTTTGAGTCCATTACTGCCGAATTAATGGAAGAAAACTTCGCTGTAAACACTGTCGGACCTATAAAATTGATCCAAGCGTTTTTACCATTGATCAAACAAGCAGCTGCAGCTAATCCTAGCATGAGCGTTGGCGTAGCACGCGCGGGAATTATAAATATGAGTTCCGTTTTGGGATCTTTAACGCTTGCGCCCAGTTTAAGGGACGGCAAACGAAACGTTATACCCTACAACTGTAGCAAAGTACGACCGTTTACTTTTAAAGTATTAATATTCATGAGGAAACGTTGTTATTCCAGGTAGCTCTAAACATGGTTACTCGATGCTTAGGAGCTGAACTTAAAGCAAGGAAAGTCTTGATTGCAAGTCTTCATCCCGGTTGGGTAAAAACAGGTAAGATGATCACGTTTTCTCGAAAACTTGTTATCAGTTACCTCGGTGAAGAACGTCTATCGTATTCCTCAAGTTTTTAGCTTTTAGTTTCTTAGATAATGTAGGTGTTAATACGGAAGATCCGTAAAAATAAAAGTTTTCACGTAATATTTGCTCTTTTTAATTTAGACATGGGCGGTCCCCAAGCACCTTTAACGGTCGACGATAGTGTGGCAGGATTGATTCGAACTATGAAAGGCCTAGGCGAGAAACATAATTCCAACTTCTACCAGTGGGACGGTAAAGAATTACCGTGGTAACGATCTAGCGTTGTGGTGAATAACGAGGATTAAATCCATGAAGCTATGTAGAATGTAATTCCTGACGAGAATATAGTTTTCTAAAAGTTTTCATCATTTCTGAAGGACGAAGACGCCAATTGTGTCAAACATAGTGGTATGAGGTACAGACTCTCTGGTTTACCTCATGAAGTACCACACTTCCTAATGAATTCAGAAAAAGTTTCTTGTGATGCCCTTTGCTTCCTGACAACCTTTTTTTTACTTAATTTCCTTCTGAGGTACAGTATGAGGTATAGTGACGTCAAACTACACGACGTGAGACATCAAGCGACACGCGCTTTTGAAAACTACCAGGTTATGTGCTTTTAAGAGCAGTAAAATATACTTAGAACATCAGTTATTTACAAATGGATATTTAGAAGCTCGGAGTTCTTCCAAAGCCTTTCGAATTTCCCGCCTTGCGATTCAATACGCTGTGAGAAATGAATACGTAATATAGATAAAATAGCTTCAAAATGCGTTATTGGTATAATGCTTTAAATCTTTGTTAATTAATATTGTGATTTACTTTTGTTACTTTATTTTATTTTACTTTAATACTATTTTTGCTTGTTTTTCCATTTTTGTTTCATTAACTGTTCGTGGTTCAGAAAACAAATCAAGTTCAGGTTTCTGAGCCCGTGAAAAGCCTCCGTTAGGGCTGGTAGTATCTGTTAGTAAACATTTTGAAAACGTGCTATAAAAAAACAAAAAGCAACATTATACGGGCAATACAGCAATATGTGGGGTGAGTTTGTGAACTCCACTACTGAACCGCAGTCTTCGAAATGTCTTATTTCTAAAGAAGAGATGGACGAAATCTGTTCGGTTAACGATGAGCCCGAAAGGTTGGGGTTCAGTACCATTAAAAAAGAGAAAGAGTTCAGTCACCAGTAAGTTCTCTTTCTTCCTTTATCATCTGCGAAATTTAATGCAATTTTGTTTCTTTGCAGTTTAGCTATGTCACATTTTAGCTTGGACCCACTCATACAGCACAACATCGATTTACTTAATTGTATCAAAAGTTGCAAAAAGTTCCTCAACACGCTCCAGAACTCCCGCCATGAAGTAAAATTGCATTAATTTTCCATTTTCCCTATATCTTGATAGTAACGATTCAACTTTTCAAAGGAAGAAGATCTGAACATTCCAAATTTGCCCTCCGTTCCTTTTTCCCAACCGAAGCACCCACTGGTTGATATTAGTTCAGAAGGCGTCAGGCAGCTTTTAAACAGAGCGGTATTTTACACGTGTGCGCATGCTGGCTTCGACGGTAGAATATAAAAAATTCTTCATAAACCCCTTAATCATACCAGTTTTCGTTTATAATTCGCAGGTGCAACCAGCTCAGCTATGGGAATATTGGTAGATTTGGCGAAAGACTACCTCACCAAGTTCACTACTACACTAAAGCAACATCTTGAAAGAGAGGCTGTTGGTCTTAGTGTCGGGTTTCCTGTTAGTATATAATTTTGAATTTTGAATTAAACCTAACTGAATAGGAGCGAAAATGTAGCTAGGATTGTCTTTTTACTTGTTGATTTTATTTCACTTGAAGTTTTTTTATTTCTTCATTTTTCATTACAATACTTCAGCTACGATACTTACGTTAATTTAGTATTTATTTTAACAAATTTTTGGTTTTCATTTATTAATGAGAAGTTTGGACTGTTTGTCATGTTAGGACGTGTTTGAGCGCACTTGTTTTGATACTGGCCTTGGGTCTGTCCGGAATTTATTTACTTACCACAAAAGCTTATCAGCTTATAATCGTATGCTACAAAAAGAATGTGATAACTTAAGGTAAGACGGGTAAAGTTTCTAGAATTTTATCAAATAAGCAATAGCTCAAACCTACTATAATAGGACGGAGTGTCTGACAGCGTTACGCCAGTATCAATCGGAGCTGCATTTCAGTAGTCTTCAAAACGATACCTGGAACGAAGACGGTGAATGGAGTTGTAGTGACGAACCGGCGAAATCCACATCGGAGCGAAAGTAAGCTTGGGAAATGTTGCTTTGAATATTATTTGGATTAGTTTGAAACAAAACTGTATTAGAATGAGCGGCACGTCGCTTCGCTATTTTTTGGGAGACAGTGAAGTGGAGATTGACACCGAAGATGACCTTCTGACAGGAAACCAGTTACATTTGGAAAACGCCCCACCTGGCGCTTTAGAAACCGAAATGCAAATGTTGAACACATTAGAGGAACAAGAAGCATTGAATAATAAAGTGTGATTTTTTTAAAAAAACACGGATTACAGATCAAATCCATGCCTGTGCACGTTCTGTATACAAAACTTGAACTCTCGCTTTGCTGTTAGTATCTTCTTCTTTTTCGTCTTCGTCGTCTTCTAGTTCAGAGATTAAGCAAGTATGGGAGCTGCTCAGAGGTTCAACTGTTGTAATTTCGGGTACTGAAGTATTGTGACTTGGCTGCGAGGTAGCATTGAAAGGGAAAGTAGTGAGTTTGGTGGGTAAGGAACTTAAAAGTGCGGATTTGCTCTTAAGGAAAGGCTTCTTTAATCGATTGGGACGTGGATTCTCGGGGTGAACGTCCACTTTAGCTTCCCGGTCTGGTTTTCGCCAGGTTAGTCGAAAGAGTTTCAGTTTCCGGGTGTCGGACCCACGTAGAATCTCTTCCGGGTCAAACAGGCTTGCGTGCTCTAAACTCTTAACGACGTTCGTGAAACCAGGATTGATCTTAGTACTCGGACGAACGCTAGTCACGAGTTGCAACGCTGAAGAGTAACACAAGCGTTCCATCTAAGAAAGTATCCTTATTACGCACTATTAAATTAATATTGTAATTGAACTACGTACTTTCATTAGGTACTGGACAATTAAAGCTGGCCCACGGCTCCTACCTTCCATACTGAATACCAAAACATTCCGCTGAAAGCTACGGGCATTGTGGATGAATTTGTTGATGTCTTCGAAATAAGGAAGAAGATTCTCATCTTCTCGATCTTCGATACTTGAGTAACACACAAAATACACAATATGAAAAACACAAGCATAAAATTTGGTAAATTTCAAAATAAGATGTACATAGCTCTTACTAATTTTTTTATTTTATTTTATGCAGACGAGAGTAAGGTCAAACTACGAACACATTCGAGATGCTACCACAGCCTACTGGTTAAGTGAAAGTTTACGTAATCCTCAACAACGGTTACGTACTTGATAAAGAGGCGTGACCGGGGATGAGCGGTTTGTAAGGAGCACGTACACGGGCATAGTGTTTTTCTGTGTGGAGGAACTTGATTTGGCCGTGTGTTGGTTACATCTACCAACGCTTCGATTTTCATTCTGCATAGTAACGGCTCGCAAAATGCGGCTTCAACGCTTCCAACGTAAAGGTAATCCATGACCTGCTCAGTATGTCAATCCATGTTAACTCCCTCTTTAATAAAAGTGCTCAAACCCACTCGAGCGATGAACGGATGCTGTGGCGCTTTCGTCAGCTTGTCGTAGATGAAAGATTCAGATCTGTGTTTGTTGAGCGGTACGTGCCGTTGTACCGTATCCGTGTTCGACCGGACGTGCCCATTTTCCATTTCGTTTCTACTTGAATTCTGCATTACGCGAAGCGGCGTGAGCGACGAGCGACTAACTGTGCTTTGCTGCCCATTTTTAGGCTGGATCTGGTTTACTCGAGTGTAACTCAAATCTTGTAAGCGCCGAGAATCCACCGAGCTGACCCACGACCCGATTCTAGGGACTCTTTCGCGCTAAGAAACGGGTTTTTCAGTATCGTGGTAGTTTAGTCGGCAAGGAAAGTTGACACAGCCGGTTAGTTACCTCGGGTACGGACGGGCTTGATAACTGCTTAGCAGCAATCCGCTTCGAAGAGGCATTTATATCGCCACTGGGACGTGTACGTGATAAACTAGGCAATAGTTCCACCTTCCCACATGCAAGTAGCCGAGGATAAGTGACGGTACTATACTTGTTCACGAATCGTTTTTTCTTACTTTAACGTACGACGGCGTTACAGGCACACAACGCATTCCGTTACAGTTCCCGGCGTCCATGGCACTAGGAAGTTCGTCCGTGAGTCGGGAGACTCGCTCGGGGTATGAATTCTTCGTTGGAGCAACCGCTCGCGGCGAGCAGCTTCTCCCATCCAAGGTGGTTTACTGGTAACCAAGGGAACTTGAGAGGGTAAAAGACTTGTGTGGGAAGCGCAAGGTGAAACGTCCGTCAACCGGAAAGCTTTGATCGCTCGCTAATGACGTAAGGGATTAGTTGCTAAACTACGCAAAAGAAAATGTTGCTGCACCAAGTTTTCCTTAAGCGCCGCGACCCTTCTGTCGATAAAGGAAAACTGTGTGCTACTCTTCAAAGAGCCTTGCGCCTTTTTGCTTAGGAAAAGAGATAAAATGATGAAGTTCTGCCATCGGAAAGCTTTGCAAGTTTATACACAATATTAGATTGCTGGAAATTCACTATTGAATTGAATTATTGAATTAATATAACTTTAAAAGACGATTGTCGGAAATACTTTATAATAATTGAGACAAATTGAAAATCTAGAGGCAAAATGACTATATTGGCAATGACAAAAAAATGACAAAATGACTAAATTGAAACTAACAGGATAGCGAACGTGAAAAATGTAAAAAAAACTTTTTCAAGTGCGAAGTTTCATGTGTATTACTATCATCACATTCAAGTTCAAAGTTCGTGACATAGTTAACGTTGGCAAGAATACTATCTAGCAACAGACAGTGAATTAAAAGATTATCACAAAAATCCGCAATGTAATCACTTACGCTATCTAGTTATCATAAAAATACTTTGTAAGCAAAATACGCTGTACTAAGTACGAATCAAGAACGTTAGGCTCATACTGCAAAGGGAAAAAAAGAAGAAAGCCCGGAATTGTAGAACGAGACCAAGAACTTATGGGCTTGATCTCGCAACTTCTCGAATTGTCATGCGTTATCGAGAAATCAGAGGGACACGTAGAACTCCATTATAACGTGAGCTGAACACATTCGATACACAGTGACCTAGTCACCGTGACATGTCGGTTTCTATACTTGATCACACGAAAACAAGTAAAAAGACTTGAGTCGACATAAAACACGAGGGGTCAACAACTAAAGAATGAAAAAACATCACATTCCGCGGTATATGAAAAATATAAACAAAAAGTATGTAAAATGCTTCAGTTTTTACACAGACATCTGTTCCTTCCCTCGACTTTCCAATAATCCGAGGCGCGACAAGAAATCGACCACTGTTGAACGATATTCTTCAGGGTGGTGATAAAAATGACTCACGTGAGGCGAGGATTTCCAACACTTGGTGTACACCTACGTAAAAAAAAGATATTTAATGAAAATAGTGTACAGTTAAGTAATTGATTCACATACTTCCACGCCATTATCATCCCAAGATTGTTTCAAGCGCTGATTGCCTTTTTCCGAACCAATAGGATCCGCTTCCGAGAACAGTAGCAAAGCTGGTACTGGCATTCCACGATGGAACGATGCACTGGACTGCAAATAATGGGTGGTGGCTTTTTGGTGGAAGACGTGCATATGGTAACTATTAAGGGGTAAAATATTAAATATATACGAATTAAATAGACTATGGATACGTTACTTGATATATTTTTCGAAACTCTTCCTTAAAAATTTATTTCTCGGGAATACAGCCCTGGGAAAACCTTTAGGTATGCCCTCGAAGTCTACGGCGCTATCCCAGATTTGTGCTTTCAAGGAAGAAATGAGTGGTCGCAAGTTATCAGGATCCTGACCAATCCGTAGCAATACTTCGCCCCATAAGTATCCAGCTACTGAAAATCCGTGAACAACCGAGGGTTGATAGGTAGGATTCGCGGCCAAGAACTGAAGCATTTCGTGGACAACCAACTGTAAAACAGTATTTATTAAAATAAATAAATAAATTAAAAAAAGGCAAAAACAGGACATAAGTTTTTAGTAGAAACGGCGAGAGAGATGGACAAAACAGAAAATTAGAACAACTTGCAGGCTTTAGGAAAAAAACAAAATATATGAAACTAGTGTAGTTAAGAGACAGCAAGAATAAATCAGAATTTTGTTAAATGCGTGAAATCGCGGAACTATCGTGTACCTGGCTTCCATTAATCGGCCAGAGCAATTGCCACGGAGTTAATTTGACGTTCAAGACATCAAAACCATGGCTCATATAAAAGTCTGCATGCTTCTGAACGTGTTTCGGCGGAGCCATCATCCAGTTCAATAAGATGACGAGTTTTTTTTCTTCCAGGCTGCCTTTCTCGGCTTTAACCTTTAACATACTGGCGGCAGTCGTGAATCCGGGCTGTCGAGACACAATGAAACAATTATACATATGAAAAGAAAACACGCAAAACCGTGTTTGAAGAACTTACTATGGGTTGAGTAGGCTTTTCCTGAACCACGGTCAACGACTTGGTCGCAGTAATAATTCTCATGTTCTTCGTTAAAGGAATAGTCGAATGCCATCTTTGCGAAATTGATAATTCGGAAAGAATTTTTTGAAAAAGTCGCGACGACTGCCTCACGGACATCATTGTTTATTCGTTTAAATAAAACTAAAGTGTGACACGATACGCTTGCCAACAAGCCTGAGAGATACGTTCCTACCTCAATTACTAGTTGAATCAAACTAAATCCACTCTAATCACTTCTGTCCTTTTTTCAGACACCCCGTCTAACTCCCCAGACAAGGGAAAGATAAGAAACGCTAGTGTTGGTTTCGTACTTATCAAGGTAATATTTCTTGAACGATTATTTCTTAATCGATACCAATACTTGCCTTGGGGTCCGTAGCGCGTCTCTCATCGTTCCGCCGGCGGAACGCTCGATCGAGCACATTGGATTTAAGGCACACGCTGAGGCGGAATAGGTACAGCACACTAGCGACGCCTAGCTAGTGGGGATAGTCTAAAGTCCATCTGGGTCCAAGATGGCCGAACCCAAGAATGGACTATCGATCAAAGGTTCGCTTTATCACGTGAACAGAGCATGCACCTTTTTATTGATGATAGCGGCACGTGAACAGCTTGTCACGTGTGGAAAGTACCCACATGTGTTTGTCATTTACCAACCGCTGTGCGTGAAGACAGTATATAATCCACTCCCTCTAACATTACGTTTACGGTTATAGGATAGCTTAATTAAGTAGTTGTCGGTTTTCTACAGCATGTGTAAAAATAAATATGTCTGTTGTTTTCATCAATTGGCGTATGCCGTATAGAATGTGGTGACCTTAAGATTATGAAGGTCAGTGTCAGTACTACACTAGCATTTATGTTGTATTTTATTATGCATAAACTAATCTTAGGACAACAGAAAAAAGTGGAAACTGGATTCTGCATACTAATGGCGTTTTCATTTGGCACCACTGGTGCGCACTGAGTTTTTGAAACTCAGCTATACAGTTGTGTTAAAAACTGAAGTTTTTGAAGCACACTCTGTAGCTGTGTTTCAAAAACTCAGTGCCCACCAGTGGTGCCAAATGAAAACGCCATAAGCGTGCCGTACTTCATATGGGTAAAATTGCGATTATATTTGTGTGAGCTGGGGGGAAGGGTGGTCTTTTTGGCATTGTAAAACACAGAATTACGCCGTTTCGACTCTGAAAGGTGTAATAGTAACTTAATGTTTTCTGTGAAGACAGTTCTCTCAAATTTCTTCTTTGAATTCATTTTTACCCAATGAGATTAAGCTTCAATACGTCGTTACTTGCGTCGTTGCTTACAGAGACACCGCTTAAAAGACAATGGACACCAAAAAACAACTTTATTTTATAAAAACGAGCGAAAAATCTAGTTTCCGGATAAAAGTGTCTTTTTCACAGGTGCGAAATAATAACGAAGATATTTAGGAAATAAGAAATCTGACATTCACATTTTCCCATCCGTGACGCCACGCATCTTAGAGGCGGAAAAAGGGCCAAAACTGTGGAAATAAATATCTCCAGAACGGCTGGTCAGAAAAAATCGAAACAAAATGTTGTTCTTAGAATAATGTGTGTTGTTATAATCCATCAAAATCTGTCTTTGCGTTTTTGGTGTCCATTGTCCTTTAAACCCCATTTTGGGTAATTTTGTCATGTTTGAGAAGCAATGGCCTTAAAGGGCAATAGACACCTAAAAACAACTTTGTTTTGTAAAAAAAGAGCAAAAAATCTAGTTTCCGGATATATGTTTCTTTTTCCCAGGTGCGAAATAATAACGAAGATATTTAGGAAATAAGAAATCTGAAATTCAAAATTTCACCCCCGCGACGTCACAATTCTCAAGGGCGGGAAAAAGCAAAAACTTTGGAAATAAATATCTCCAGAACTGGTGATAATAAAAAAATTGAAAAAACTTCTTTATTTTTAGAATAATGATTATTATAATCATCCATCAAAAACTCTATATGCGTTTTCGGCGTCCGTTGTCTATGAAATTCAAATTTTCACCCCCGTGACGTCACGCTTCTCATGACGGGAAAAGGCCAAAACTTTGGACATAAATATCTCCAGAACGGCTGGTCAGAAAAAAAACGAAACAAAATGATTTATTCTTAGAATAATGTGTATTATAATAACCCATCAAAATCTCTATTTGCGTTTTTGGTGTCCATTGCGCTTTAACTTTTATTCTCCTAGCAGTCGCTTTTATGCTTTCGACAATGAATTCATTTTATTTTGAGTTACGTCGTCTGCGTAACGGGGGCACGCAGCTAGTAATGACGAAAAGTCTGTGTTTTTTCTGTTGACGCAATGGAGTTGGACAATCCGGAAAAACTGCAATGTATGTTTTTCGATGAGAGGTGGCCATACTGGTTCGCCTGTGCGTAAGATTTTATGTTATTGTGGGGTAGTCAAGTGTTCTTATGTCGAGTAGTATAAAACAAGCAAAAGACGACATTGCTTTTGTCCTAGCGACAGTTTGTCTTAACAATAATGCTAAATTCCCATTTGTTGATGTGAAAAATACTCTACTGTCGAAATGTTTTCTTGTTTGATTTTCTCTAGAAAAACCTGTTTGTCTCTAGCTTTCCTTGAAAACTGCAAAGTTGTAAGGGCAACCAAATAGGACAGATCGAAGGTCATTGTTAGAATTAAAGGGTTTCCCTAGGAAGGTGTAGTACAAAGGAGGGTTGGACTTTGCTATTCCGTGTTCCGATGTTACAAAGTTCATTAGTGTTTGTATTATCATAATAATTCCTAAAAAAAATCGTGGAGTGAAATATGGCTCCGTTGAGCAAGATCTGAAAGAGAAATCTTTTAAGACATGTTGTCTTTCAGACAAGGGAATGAAATGGTTGCTTGAAGCTACTTAAACTAGTTTGTATTACCGATATAGCAGGGTATGTATGTCATGTACGGTAGGTGAGTGAATTAACAAGAGGCAACCAAAACAAAAATTATTAATGATGACGGTAAAATACGGTAGCTCGCCAGATAGCCGTGACACTTTCATCCAACAAATGTAAATTCATATGATACTGTAGTTCAATTCCTACACGAAGTTAAAAATTAAAGCCACTCTTGGTATCAAATTGCTATAAAATTTACGTTCTATAAAACATTTTGGTCGCGTTGAAAACGTACATAAGCTTTGTTAAAGCACATGTGAAAGTGAACGTTAATTGTAGAGCAAATCGCCTAAACGCGTTATCTAAAATTAACACGAAGTTTTGAAGTTATTTCTGTTACCGGTAGAATTTTGGACCTCTTTAGTCCTAGGCCTTCCGATATCGGCACAGCAAACGGCACCTAGCGGTCGCTTAGCGCAGTCCCTGTCTCCTTATGGTGAATATATCTAACAGGTGGCGCCTGTGTCTTTGCAGAGCTCAAAATCGAGAAGTGTCAAGTCTTCCATTTTACTTCGGATATAATTTATAGTTCTCGCATTTAAAAGCCGTTAATTACGAATTATTTCGAACGCTCGAAAAGGAAAAATCATTAGTTTTCAAACTGGTCCAAGTATCGTTAAAAGTAGTAATCATTTGTATATTTCATTCGGCACTTTACCAGTCGTGAGTAATCCGAAAAGTACTCTCCGATGTGGGGATGACCGGTTTAGGACAATTCTACTTGCTTATGTTGCTAGTACCGGAGTTGCTTGGCAACCAAGTTATTTCTGACCATTGGTGACATAATTTCTCATGGCGTAAGCTTGGAAACTCCTCTGTGTACCTCAAACCTACTCTTCTCGGTTGAGTGCTTTTCATTCCTTGTTGCATCCCATTTCATTCGGTAACTTCCCAGATAAATTCTCCTTTTCTGTCTCCCACGAAGTCTACTCTTCGGTAATAAAACACAGTCGGTAAATGCGTACAAATTTGAAGCTTCCGTTTAATTGCGAACGTAAAAGTCAAGATACAACGTACAACTCTTGTGATGACTCCTGGTGGGTACAACTGAACCCTCCTGCGTTGCATATCCCGAGTGCACCTGAGCGTAAATTTTGTTTTCCAAAGCTTATTGCCCTATTTAAACGATTGCAGTTTTGTTGCACTACACAAGCATGAAGACTTGTACCGACTTTGAAGCCGCTTCGCCGACTCTCAGCTATTAACAGTGGTTACTAATTACCGACATTGACGGCCGTAAAACATGGCGGTAACAACTAGCTGTCCGGCGGAAGAAAATGGCCGCTAAAGGCCTTGATTATCTTTCGCTAGGAAAAAAATGACATTGGTACCTGCGGTTTTCTTTTTGGCTCCTCGTTGTTAGCGTCGTTACATTCTGTTCGCTCAACTATTTCGCATACGGTGCGGGAGTATGTTGTGCATGTCTGTGTGTACAAAGACGGCGAATGCACCTGTCGGCTCCCTAGGGTGTCGGACAGTAGTGGCATTGTGCACACAATAAGGGGGAACTGCCGGACTCATTACCTGTCATTGCTTATCTGTCTTTTCCCGTGGTCTAACCGCGTGTCCGCCTCACTTTCTTCCCTACTCCCCATTCCCTCCGTCCCTTTTCAGTTCCTTTATCCGCTAATGATCAATGAATTCCAGGTGGAATAACTCACCCTAACGACAAGAATAGCTATCGAATTTGGCAAACCAAATGCACTTAGGCCCAAGTCAGCCTAACACACTTATTACTGACTTTTCTTACAAAATCTCACATCGATAGATAGTAATTTAGTAAAATACAGAAGAAGCCCTCTTATCCATCCTTTGTAGGGCCGAAGTTCTTATTTGAAAACTGAATGGCTATGTAAACCAGAAAAAAACACTACAATTATAGGTAATAGTAACACTAGCAGAGATGTACTAGTGTTGTATTTAAAATGTTGTATGCCAACATGACATTTTTCGAATTAGGTAGTAACCTTTTAAACGAATTTTAAACGTTGCATTTTACTGTTACGCGCAATAATGTTTCCAATATTGGACAATTGAAAGCCCATTTGATTCGAATTGGAGCAAGTCTCACCGAAATTATGGTTAGTTAGAATGGTGGCTCGTTAAAAAGCGAGTCCGGATAAGGGGACTTCTACTGGAATTTTAAGCCCACGATGAAACCTAGACGGTCATATTTCTTGCTTGGTTATACATAATTCGTGTATAGGAAAGTCGTAATTAATATGTATAGGCACTTTTTCTGTCTAACGTGAATAACGTCGTTTCCTGGTATTTAGTAGGGAGGTATGTAAAGTCATTTAATCTGAAACGAACATTTCGATTTTTAATACTTGTGGAACCGAAACTGTTCAGACATTTAAAAGCGATTGTCATTCGAAGTGAATAAGGGGAAAAATTGTAGTTGGAAAGGCAATGCGACACTTTGTTTACTCAAAGTGAAGGCGTAAAATGGTCGCCTTAATTATAGAAGAGGGATGAAGGACATGGGACCTTATTTACCGTAATGCGTTTCATGAGAAGGCTATGGGATTGCAACTACTACGTTCGTAAAAAAGTGCTACATTTTGTTTGCGACCTCAATTCTGCCAAAATGAAATCTGATTAATTTTACGTTGTCCTATCCAATAAAACTTTGAAAAAGTTTTCTTTATGTCGGTGACGACTACATGCCTTTTTGCCTAGTTCCGTTATGAATTTTTCGTCTTTGTTTGATTTACAAAATAAGTGCAAAATAAGTGTTAGTAAAAACATTTTGTTATAGATATATTTATTTGTGAAATATTCAGGGAGTATTTTCTTGATAGAAAATTCTCAACTCTTGTTTGTAAAATATTCTGGAAATGATTTTGAGTAAAACTCGCCGAAAAGCGCAGTGATAATAAAAATTTTCAGTACGACTAAGAACATTCTTAGCTTCGGTTTTGTGCTTCGATAAAATCTTCCAAATTCTCTTCCCTAAACATTAGACCTTTTACATTTTTAATTCGCGAACTCTGATTCTGCCCCATTACAACATCCTTAGCTCCTTGACACGATCGTCGTAAAACAAAAAAATCTTCTCGTTGGGTCCAAATTTTCGGCTTCCCAACCTCAAGCTGCTCAAAATTTTATCGAGTTCTCATGATTAGAGCTCTTGGAAGATGAATAGAGGTCGCGTTCGTTTGAAACAATATAAGCGAACCGCTTTTCCTGATATGTTTGGCACAGGAAACTTATAGACCTCGTAACTCGGGCCTTTAAAGTTGTGCATGCGAGGAAAATTCAGGAGCTTGCGTGCTCTTGGGCAAAGCCGAGGAGTTTATCCGCGTTTTCGCCTCTACCTTCTGATAGGTGGGTGACGGGGGGGTTCCATTCCCCACGGATCTCCAACTATTTTAGATCAGGTTGCCTGTAGAAGCTTCCACCATGAAATGTCAGCCGGCTACAGAATCCAACATCCTCACATCCAACACACACACGGACACACATACACAGGACAGTGTCTCGCTCTGTTCCTGTCGTGCAGGCCCCCCTTTTTCAAAATTCATTATTGTATTCCTGCCTGGGTGTGTAATAGTAGAGGGCCAGCTCCCCAAAATCCGGACTCGTAAGTTGTCCACTCCCTTGAACGTGGAGGCGGTGGATCAAGAGGACAATACATATGAGGACCAACCAACCCCCCCCCCACCTCCCATCAGCTTCTTGCATAGATCATGACCTAGCGTGGGTCATCATGAAACGTCCACAAAGTGGATCTCTTTTGTGGTCAGTCTCTATACTTCCTCTTTTGTCTCTCTTGGGTTCTTTTCGGATTTTCCAGGATTTTCTACCGTTCCGGGCCCTTAAACTTATCTCTCGTTCGTATTTTTTTTTACTCACATATAATTCAGACTGTGTTTTGCGCAATAACCAGCAGACTTACGGTAAAAATGTCCCCAGATTAGCAACGAAAATCTTTGCAAGAGAAATGCAACGGGATTTTGGTGATTTTTCCAGCGCATTATTGTTGCTGAATTTGCAAGATTTTTTTTATAAGTCGTAAGAGTCCTCTTAATTCGGACGATTCTTTTTATTTTAGTTTCTCGAGTTCCTTGCTTAGGCTACACAACAAACTTTTATTTTCTAGTGTTTTTTTATTTTTGTTAGGTATTGAATAATCTTGTATTATTTTTATAGCGACTGCACAGTGAATGGTTTTGTCTTTCCTTTTGATTTCCTGGGCTGGGAAGAAAATCATTGGCGTACAATGATTTCGATTAAAAGGAGCGAGCATTTCGGTCTCTTTCGTCTGTGTGTGTGCATTATGGTACTTAAACTTTCATAAGAAAATCTGGCTGTCCTCCTGGGGACTGTCAGTGGAAGAGAGCGAAAGCGGACGGGGTCCTGTCAACCGACTCGGTCCCTTTTCGGAAAACTCGGCACGAAATGAAACAAACGCGATACCTTAAGAGTATGGAAGGAGAAGCTGAGACTGGGAAAAGGTACAGCGACTGTACCTTTTTCCACGAAGCAAAGTTTTTACATTGTCGGAAGCCAAAGGAAATTGCCACACTGAACTCAACCCAAATAATTCATCCTTTTCCGGGCCGTTTATGGTAGGGGTGGACAGGGGTGGAGGGGAATAAAAACGAGATTTAACAAAGAACATGTACTTGTGTACCTCGGACCATTCTCATTCTTGTAATTAATAGACACAAATATAGACAATACATGCATTAGTTATCATAAAGTATACATGATTAATCGTTATGCAACTTGGCCCAGTATTGCCCACGAGTAAAACTTATCAAATGTTACGCTGATTTTTACTCTATAGAATTAAGAACTTTTGGGGATTACCCAAAAGAATATGAGAATACCCCAAAAAGTATTGACAATAAAATGCCAGCAAAGAGCACATGCTCACGCTGGTTTAAATCATAAAAAAATGAAGAACGGATTATAATGTGCAGATATCAAAAGTCTTTTAGTATAGTATAAATACCTTATACAAATCTAAATAGTATTAATACTTTATACAAATCTAAATTATATAAGTACTTTATACAAATCTAAATAGTATAAATACTTGATACACATCTAAAAGACACAGAAGCTTCCAGAAATATAAGAAAGTTAGAAAATGTTCTTACATGTATTTATTTTTGTTTAATTTGTCTGACATCTAGGAAAAGTTAGAAAATGTTATTCAGATTTATTTTTGTTAATTATCTGATATCCAGGAAAAGTTAAAACATGTTATGTTCCCTTATCTTTGTTAATGTATCTGATATCTAGGAAAGGCTAGAAAAGTTTATTTTCATTTATTTTCTGTCAATTTATCTGACATAAAAGAGCAAGAATTACTTCTATTTATAATTCTCAGGTTATTCGCTATCTAATAAAAGTTCAAGTCACCATTGCTGTAGGGACGTCCAGTACAGTGGGGTTTCGTAGGGTAACCCTGGAAGCTCACGTCAGGGGATATCTGCGAGTACCGAAACCCTTAGCGAATTGGTTCTCGATGCAGTGAATTTGACTTTGGGGTTTTGTGCAGCACGCGAACTATCGGCAGCCCGCTAGGAAAAGATTGAATAACTTAGAAGGTAACCTTTTCCTTTCGCAAGTTTTGTTCCTTTGCTGTAAGCGCACGGTAAATGGGCTGATTTTCCTTTCTAGAAACCCAAGGACGGCTCCATACTGCACAGTAGTTACATTATCTGTGCAATATGTGCCGTAAGATCCCCCCCAAAGACTGAGCGGAACTTTATTTTCATGCTCCAGGTAATAAATAGATAAGAGAGAGAAACCTGACATTTGGACAGGTAGAGACCATCAAAGCGATGGAACCTATCCATCATAAGACGCCCTCCCCGCACAGGGTTCCACATTTGTCTACGGTAACCGGCAAAGGATCACGTTCGGCCTGGGCAAGTTGTTGTGCGTCTGTGGCCAATAAACAGCCAATTATAATTTGGGAGCCCAGCAAGCAAGCCTTTGGAGAAGGGGGGCTGAGTGATGGGCGGACGGGAGCGATGTAGAACTCGGGACGGCAGAAAGTCATCCAACATCAGTCAGGATTTTAGGAACGGGTAATTTATCCTCCAGCAATCTGCTCGTCATAGTACAACTCAAGAAAGATGATACAGAGAGAAAAGGTACCCCAGCCCGGGAGCAGGATGAAGAACAACTATGATTTCCCCTTTGGATTGAAGATGAGAAACAAGAGCAACACCACACAAGATTCATCCTCCGCCCAGACACACCACCGAGGAACGAACATAAACGCAACATTGACCGTAAAAGGGCGGGAGGAAACGAGAGTAAGGGTGGGAGGTGCGTCAAGGGTAGCTAAGATTTATGGTTCACTTGATTGAATTATATGGGTAGGATGCTTTTGCTGGGGGGCTGAGAGGAAGGATTGGAAGGGTGGGTGTCCGCAAGGGGGCCAAACGAGCGTAACAGCAGCTCCGACGGTTAGGTATACACTCAAAAAGTTGGAGGGGGGAAAGTGGGTGTAATGAAGCTGCTATTGCAGAACAATTTGCTACAAGTAATGTTGGCTGTGCTGGCGAAACGCACACTGTCATTCTTGGCCTGCTTTGCAGGGAAAGTTTGTCAAAGGGGAAGAGCCGATGGGGCGACACAATGCCGAGTTGGAGGAACAAAGACATCGCGGCGCTTTTTTGGGCGGGAAGCGATGGCAGCGGCACGTGGCGGGAGGGTGGTGGGGATAAGCGTTGTAGAGAGGTGACACGTGTCCAGGGTGTTAACACGGGAAGTGTAGAGTGTTAGGTGCTACTAGGCCCTGTAATCATGCACTTTAAATACCCACTACCTGATACCCTGCGTCCATTAACGCTGATCCCAACTTGGTCAGGTGTTCAGACCTTTTCTGTGTTCTTGTTCTTTTTTTGTGTGTATTTAATAGCGCCTGGCTGCGCTTTTTGTTTTCCACTCAGGGATCGTTCACCCAAAATCATTAGGCTTTCCGAGCCTTCCGCTCACCCCTCTTGCATGAAGTCCGGCATTTCCCTTTTAAAACTCATGGGAATTCCCAATATGATGCTCATTGGTAGTGTAACGCAGACCTCACATGTGCGAGCTTTCGGGGCAAGTCTCACTTGTGCCCCAAAATTGGACAAGCAACGTAACTGTTTCTTGCTCTATCGTACGAAAGTTTTCATTACTCGTAGTTTCCGTTAATTTTTACCTTCCCAGTCGTTTTTAGCGATTTGCTTTCACGAGGCCTTTGAGTACAAATAATTACGATTTTTTTAAATTACCTAAATTGATTAAATCTGTTAAATTGTGTAAATAATAGAAACTTAGTGACACAAGGCAAGTGTGAAAAGTCAAAGAAAATAACTAACAAAACGTAAGATTTGGAAAAAAATCTTTCTTTCTTTCTTTTCTAATCCGACTGGAGTTTTCTTTCTTTTGCTAGTTCGGTATTTTCTAATCGACATGTCTTAGTTGAGGAAAACGTGATATTACTCAGAAATGTAAGATTAATGAAATTTCCTATAGGATATTGGTCATGGTAATAAAATTTAAAGTTTTTGTCGAGGATTTTCGAAGATTGTTTTTATTGCAACCCAACTCGTTTTCCATGATTACAAAGCGAAAGTGAGTAAATGTCCTGTAAGAACTTTCTCAGAATTCTATCATTCTTTTATAATCTTCCAGAAAGCTATTGCGTAAATGAAAATGAAAGTACAATATTGTAAACGATCTGTGCTTTTTAAAACTAAATCAAAGTGTGAAGAAAATTTATGCATTTTTCAAGTTCATTTTTATCCCCAAAGTGCTTCCCTTAGAAATTTTTCTTCCCAGGAACAAAAAAATAGCACCTATTTCCGAAAAAACAAAGTGCCATTACTACTTTCCTGCTTTTGCACGGAAAGGCAGCAATTGCCCATGTTCAGTTATCGGAGTATTTATGAAATTGTAATTCTTAAACAGCGACGCTATGTCCTGTTTTGTGAATGTACAAATTAATAAACAAATTGCCTGTTAACGAGCCTGACGTGGTGGTCGCTTACCTAATCTCATTAATACGTGTTTGCATACCACCAGCCACTGTGGCACTCATTCTCTATCAAAATTGTTGCCGTCCGAGTGGAATTTTATGGAGTGTTATGCCTACCAGAGAAGGGAGAGGGGGCTCTCTATGGACTAAGATTGATTGACAAAGTAGGCAAACCCGAGTATCTAAATCAGATAAAAGCAACCCCCTCCCCGGCAGTTTCACCCTCACTACCCCTTGCTAAGCCCCGGAATTACCCCCCGCCTTTCTTTCATTCAGAACTGTTGTACTACAGCAGTTAGTCTTTTGATAGCCCGGATTGGGAAACAGGTAGAAGGTGCTATTGTGTACCGCCAGAAATAAAAGAATCACCCCTATATTCATAGAGCGGAAAGTACAATACTGTCCCTTTAGCCATCTTCCCCCTCGACCCTCCAACCACGTCCTCATCCTCTTCAAAACCCGCCTCGCACCCTCTCCTCAGTTAATACCAACTTTGCCTATATTTTGTCCGTACCATATGCTGTAGCAGTCATGCAATGTCAATGATTGTTATTGTTAAACTTGAGCCCCGCCAGACAATAAAACGCAGGACACGGAAAGCTGGGCTGCAACTTGTAATTCAAAGTTTGACAGCCACCTCCTGAAAAATCGCTGGGTCGTCACCGTGACGAACTGGCAAAGAGGAGTCTACCGACACGAAATTGTCAATCATCTCCATTGCTCCGGACGGAGCCAACCCCACAGAAATTCCTTGAGGGGTTTTAATGGTTTTAAAGGGCAATGGACACCAAAAACGCATGTAAAGATTTTCATGGATTATTATAATACACATTGTTCTAAGAATAAATAATTTTGTTTTGATTTTTTCTGGCCAGCCGTTCTGGAGATAATAATTTCCAAAGTTTGGGGCTTTTCCCGCCATGACGTCACGGAAGGGAAAATTTGAATTTCGTGTGCAAGGGACACCAAAAACGCCAAGCCAGATTTTGATGGATTATTATAATAAACCTTATTCTAAGAATAGAGAATTTTGTTTCGATTTTTCTGACTTGTCGTTCTGGAGCCATTGATTTCCAAAGTTTCGGCCTTTTCCCGCCCATGAGAAACGTGACGTCACGGACGGGAAAATTTGAATTTCAGATTTCTTATTTCCTAAATATCTTCGTTATTATTTCGCACCTGAGCAAAAGACACTGATGTCCGGCAACTAGATTTTTCGCTCTTTTTTATAAGATAAAGTTGTTTATTGGTGTCCATTGCCCTTTAAAACTGGCTTTTGTCTTCAGAGCGACAATATCGCGAGCTTTGCAGGTTTGACTTTTTGTCGTCCTGCAAAAGAGGTACAATAATTGTCCTAGTCCAGTCTTTTGTTTCCTTCTCGGTGCCCCTTTGGAGTGTATAACTCATCAAAAAGAGTGTCAAAACTTTGAGGCTTTTTTTATTTCTCCCCCGTCCTCCGTTATACACAAGTGTTAACTCCTGCTATTGTTTGCCCAAGCATTGTCATGTGTGGAAGACATAATGTGCTTAAGATGCCCAATAGTAAGGCGAGACATAGTTCCGCGCCCACCAATGACGGAAAACCCCGGAGCTTTCATCGATCGTTTTTGCCTTGGAAACATATGCATTCTCCCCCCAAATATTACTCCTTCGCTACCTGGGAAGAAACTAACGGTAAGACGTTCTTTTCCGACGTTAATCCCATGCCGATACTGTGGTACCGGCCTGGCAGAAATACGAATTTCTGACAGCACTTTTGATTCTCAACCACGAAGAAACAGTTCAGTTTAGCCGCCTAAAGTGTCAAGAATCTTTTGGGAAGGAAATGAAAAGGGTAGGAAAGTACAGCAACAGTGTTCGGTTGCTTCGAAGTTGAGCGATCCCTGTCTGCCGCAATTCAGCCGGCGACCGTCACGCGTCGGCGCTGGGGGCCAAGTCCTCGTTGGTAGAGGGGGGGGGGATGTGCAGCCATTTCCCCGCCTTTTTCGCTGGCTGCTGCTGCTGCTAGTTGCCGAGTTTGGCTGCACACGTTCAAGGGGCCATGTTTGTTTATCCCGCCACCTCAGATTTGGATGAGAGGGGGCTCTGAGTCCCATTGCACCTGACCTGACCTTAGATTCCCAAGCCCGTCATCAGTCTAGCTTCACACAGTGTTGGGTGCTCTCCGGAAGGGGGTGACGGTTCCAACCTGACACACGTGGCTTCTGGGACACTTAGCAGGACAGCTTGTCGGCTGGTAGGATTGTGGCCTCCGGCTCAGTTGCCAGTACTCATCCATGTGCCCGTCATGCTAGGACGTGAACAGTAAAACAGTTCCAAGGGTCTATTACTTGCCGAGTGGACTTGTGCTTTTGCATTACTGCCCAGTTATCGCCGGTTATTGGTTGTATGTATTGCTGGGAGCGGCAGAAATGCTGGTGTGACGAGGCTTAGATTTCTGGGCACACACGGAACAGGCTAGGATTATCGTTCATTGGCCATCGGAAGCAGTGGATTAAAAAAAAAGTCATGTATTCTGATAAAGTGCTGAGTAGTAACAAGATCCAGAGTTCGAGTGGAAACAATCCATGGAGTGGACGCTATTCGCCGTCAATGGTACGGGCCGAGTCCGTACCCATGCCGATGCGAAGGTGCGTCGGCATGGCGGTAACCAATCCATCGGCTTCGGTAAGACATTTTACTTTTCGGAAGCGATTGAAAGTGGTGATTGGGAATCAAAGTGAAATAAAAAAATTGGAAACTTAACTTGAACTTAAAGAAAATAAAAGAAAATAGCTTTAACTTTAACTGAAATAAGTAAATAGCTATATTCTACGTTGTCTAAAATTCAGGTGCCATGTCGAGAAACAAGAAGATTGATGTCGGGATCCTTAATAAGCGAGTACGAGCCTTTTTGGTATCAAGTTCGTTGGGAAATCAATTTGCGAACTTGAACTCGTACTGATTGTAATCAGTAGGCGTTATTGCGAGTCTTAACTGGCAGTTTTTCATGAATTATTTTTGGTGACATGAAAAAAGGGCTGAAATTTGAAGGGGCCGTAAAGAATGTGTACGTTACGAATGACATGACATTATCAATAGCATTTTCCTAAGCGCCCGTAAATTATTCCGGAGTTTTGAACTTTTTTCATTGAATCAAACAAAAATAAACACATGTACGACAAGCTCGGAAAACAGACTGAATTATGCGTTATTCATAATTCAGTCTCTTCTGAATGCCTGTTGTCCAAACAAAACAATGCTATATTTAAGAAAAGCCATGCTCGCTATTGATATACCTACGTAACATTGCAGTTCTCAGTAATCAATGTTCTAACGTAAGACAGCTCAAATATTAAGTTTGGTAGGCAATACGTCAAGTTTGTTAAGCTTCCAGGACAAACGTGTTATACATTTCACAGTACTTCATAAATAACTCGCTTTTCAAATCCGGTGGCTCCGTTTTTTCCATACGTCATGAGGTAAGAGCATTGTCCAATCACAGCTGTACATGAACTGTGGATTCGGTCGAAACCTCTTGCATAAGTTCTTCATGGTTATTGATTACACTTGCTTAAAGCTGTAAAACCGGAACATTCGTGCTTTTCGAAGCCAAAGGCAACACACCGGTGTTCACCGAGTCAAGGAAAATCGTTGTGGGTTGGCACTAATTCATCCAAAGCACAATCATATATGTATAAAAACTATTGTCTAATGTCTTGACATTCGTACTCACCTGACGTGCAAATTCGCTTTTCCGCAGGCGTGATAGAGGTAAAAATTGATGGCGTAACTTTTAACTCGAACCGTTTTTAATTGCCACCTATGGATTTCTAAAATCTTAAACTCCTAATGGAAATCTTTTAAAACTTGTAATCATAACGAAAATTGAAAATGATTTAAGATTCTCGTCGTACAGTGCATAAAGCCTTAGTATATCTGTTAATCATGAATCGGAGCTGTCAACATATTTCCAGCTGCAATTCATCACTCGCAAGTGGTTGAGATTTCTTCGTTGATCAAAAAGACATTTTATGGCTTTGTAAGGGTTGTTCACTTGAAATTCAGACAAGTTTTGATTTACAACAATTGTTTTGCGAAACGCAACCAGCACTGAATCCTTCAAAAATGTAACTGGGCCGTTCGTTTTGATAACAATCACAATCTTCATTAAGCATGAGTTAGGAGTTTGAGGCGTTGAGCTGGATAATTGGATGAATGCGTTGTGTCAAGCTTAGGTGCGTCTAGACAAAATTGAAAAGTGTGCCATTCTTCGTTAAGTTTCTTGTGAAAAGCGGCAAAGCAAAGCATGAAATCAGGGCGTCGCCCTTAACACTGGTTTCGTCGGAGAATCGGGGGGTAAAACCTGGAGCGGTTTTGTTGGTAACTAGCGTGACGACAACTCGGATGGAATGAATGAATAACGAATTAAAATATTGAATAAATGATGCGCCAAATGCATAAGACATGCCGGCGGTCGTGGTCTCGTTAAACGGGGCGGCCTGAACTCCAGTTGGGATGTTTTCCATATTTGATGCTCGCGACTCTCTCTCTCTCTCGATCTCGGCTGTCGAGTTTGCTAGTCTGCACTTTCAGACGAAAGTTTTAACCCCCTAGCCTTTGCATTTTCTCGCGACTAAGGAAAATCAACTCTTTACCCTCATTTCACCCCAAACTTCAGACAGCTTTAAAATAAAACGACTTTGTAAATATGTCTAAACCTCCTATTATACTACAAGTCAACTTTTTAAATTCCCTGGCTTTTTATAGGCAACTGAATAATTTAATATTACTGTATAAATTCCCAAACTGTAACAACAATAATTGATACTGCTAAGTCTTGTTTATTTCTATATTTGTGCAAATATGTCTAAACTCCCACTAATAAAGGTTAACTTTTTTAAATTCCGTAGCATTTATAGGCAACCGAATAGTTTAATCTTACTGAATAAATTCCCAAACTGTAACAACCCTTGACGCCGCTAAATCTTGTTTATTTCTATTGTAGGCAAATTTAGCCAGCTAGTTTGAATTTTTTAACATTTGTTTGATTTCGTTCTGTTTTGCGTAGTGCAATTTAGATAATATGGAATCTTAAATATGTTGAAATTCTTGGATGTTGAAGTAACATTTCTGCGGTAATACTGGCTCGCACAGTCACCACCGCGATTTGATACAGTGCCAAATAAGGATTTACCTCTGTTTGGGATATTCAGGGGGTGAAAGGGGACACGGGGAAAAAATGTACTTGGTGAGTGGTAGAAGTTTGTTTGAATTATCGCCCTGCTGTCGGTTGCAAAATATAAAACTATGGTGAGAGAATCAATATGGCAGCGATATGAAACAAGTGCCTGGGAACAAAAACCCCATTCACACATGGTTTCACAGGGGCACGGAGAGAAGTTTAGGCCTAACTACGGACTCAAGTGTACCATATGAAAAAGGGGGAACCCGGAAAACAGAAGCAGAGGACGACACTCTGGTCCTCGTAACCCAAAAGTCTCGGACGCGTTTTTCCCTTATCGGCGTCGTCTTTTTTTTTTTTTGGTGTCTGATGCACTTGCACCCTCTTCCGCCCCTTGATGTTCTCCTACCCCAAGGAAAAGCAGGTCGGACTGGTCATTAGTTGGGGCAGTTTGTCGTTCTTCTTCTACTACTGGAGCACATGTTTCTGCCGAACTTGGCTTACACGATACTTTGGGCATAGTTACGCCAAATGGTCGATACCGGATATGACTGCAGTGTGTGTGTACAATACTTACGTACGGCGTCGCATTCAATGGATTGTCGGCATTGACAATAAAAGGAAATAACGGGCAGTGTGGACATTAGAGCATACCGTTCTTTAGGAGTATTGTATTAATAAGGAGGGAAAGGCGCTTCATTTGGCTAAGTACCTAAGTAGACATTGAGAGAAATGATATCTTAGTCACGGTAATGCTTTGGAACTGCGTGGTGGTTGGTTTGCCAGGTTTTACAACCAGACGCGTATGAACAAATGGTCTTTCACGTGGGTTTGGTCCTTTTAGGCCAGGGAATACAATGGCGGTTTCCTTTACGGGCAAGCTGAACTCTTTAGTGGACTGGGAGATGGACTACTGGGTCGGCCGGACAGTCTTTCAGCGGCAGATATTTGCAAGCCTTCGATCAGACATGAATCTTACTCACATTCCCACTCGCATGCCCACATTTCCATGAACAGCCAAACTCCTTGTGGTACGCCTGGTCCGTCCTCCCACAGTGGACGCCAAACAGCTCAGGTATGGACGAGATTTCTTCTTAAGTGTAATTACATCGATTTTTTTATTTCTTCCATTAAAATCTTTTTTCTGTTCAGCTTCGTCTAAAGGCAGTTTCTGATTTCATAGAGCGTGAGTTAAAATATCGAGTTTTTATAGAGTTGGAGATTTTAAAGGCTGTCGTGTAATCGGCATTTCCTTTCCTTTTTTTCCTTTAAAGAAAATCAAATTTCGCCTCAGAATACTAGAATAAAAATAAGCCGCAAAAAGTGCTCGATTAATTTTCTATAACCGAAACGAAAGTTCCGATCTTGCACGTTCCCAATCCAAAAAGTACTGCCTAATTTTCTCTTTCCTGCAGCAAGCCAAATTGTTTTAAAAATAAAGGCTAAAAATTTTCCGCATCGGAAATGTGTATTTTGTATTGACACTAAGGTTTACATTGAGTTCAGTGCATTGAAATTGCTATCTGAAACTACTGAAATCGAAAATTCTCCTTGGTCACATTGATTTTCTCCTTCAGCTCGTAAGATTGAATTCGTAATTCGGTGTGACAGAGTTGCGGGTTATTATCAATTGTAACGACTGAATTCTTGAGACGTCGTTGCATCGGTCTTGGGTGGATAAAGTTAACATACAATCTTGTCATTAGATGAGCCATGGGATCGAAGGTGTGGAATTGATGGAATCCATGTCCGGCCCTTCGTCCGTGATGCCGATTTCGTCCATGCCTGACTCTTCGTCGTTGTCCAGTTTGACTCACCCTTCATTCACCCATCCGTCCTTTTCGACCCATCCAACCCTGTCGAGTCATTCACATCCCACCTTGCACTCCTCGATGTACTCACATACGGCGATGGGAAATATGATGTCATCTCAGTTAAGTCACGCCCATGCTCACTCCCACGGCCACGCTCATCACTCTCTCGGCCATCCCATCCCTCACAGCCTCCAACATACCCACCCCTTAGGGGGCGTGTCACTCACGCTCCATGACGCGGACTCGGATCCACGGGAGCTGGAAGCTTTCGCGGAGAGATTCAAGCAGAGACGAATTAAATTGGGCGTAACGCAGTCAGACGTTGGCAAAGCGTTGGCCAATCTCAAATTACCTGGCGTGGGCGCCTTGTCTCAAAGCACTATATGCAGGTATCAAGCGAATTCCTTTACATTTCTGGCAGAAATAGGGGAAATTTGGGGGGGCTCCAACAAAACCCCATTTTACGTGTGGGATCCTTTTCAACGAGCTATTGAAAGAAAATTATAGCAACTGACAGTTATTTGAGCAATAGAGACACCTATAACATTTCTTCGCCTTTTTTTAGAGGTCAGTTTATAGTTTTATAGTTTGATCATTCTCGCCATTGGGTGTGACGAATAAGCGTTGGGTAATTTTTGTGCAGATTTCCGAATATTCTGCTCAAATTTGCCTATTAAATACTACCATTTGAAAATAATTACCTGTATTGTCTCTACGCTGAACTTATATTTGGAGGATTTTTCGGATATTTAAAAATGTCTCAGAAATTGCAAAATGGCTGAAACTATTGACTGTTTTCTCTGAGAGAAACACAAGAATTTTGTTTTCTTTCTATTCATGGACTTAGCTGCGACAACACTGTAAAAAAAATTGTACATTTACAATTGCAGCAAAAAATTATAAGGACTTTACTGTAAAAGTACTTTTAAAAAAATTTCTACAACAAATTCGTGGTTAAAAAATCAGATCGCCAACGGCAACGAGCTTAGCCCACGCCGAATTAAATAAAAAAAATAATCAAATCGTCTTACAGTACTGTAAGGCGATCTGGCAAGAATGTACGAATAAGTTTAGCAGATTGCATCTTTTAGTAGAAACCGCAAGTAAAAGCAACATTGCTCAGGAACATTACAGCCAACTAGCGTAAATAAAAAATTCCTAAACCGCTTTTCCACTGTATTTCGTATTCTGTTCCTCGCTGGCATTCTGAGCCACGTTGCCGTGTAGTCTTCAGGAACATTTTCCCATTTAAACCTGACCAGTTTTTTTTAAATCTCCGTCTTTCGCAAATTCTTACGTGACTCTTCTTTGAAATCTTAAGAAGCTGAGCGCCTTCTCTCTGTAATAACTTTCTTTCTTCCTTGCTTCTTAATCTCGACTGCGCTGACTTTTGACTTTCCCCGGCTTTGTAGGTCAAACTCCCAACGTTGTTCTAGTGGCATTACTGCGCAATATGCTAAGCTTTATGGGATGGGAGTCTATCTGCCCATAAACTCCTGCTTTTTTCCCTCTTTTTCTGGATCAGCCGTTGAAAAAATTCGGGTTGCATTACACTCTCCTAGTATTTTCTTCTCTATTTGGGTCCAGGCTATAATCCTTTGGCAGGGCCAGCGGAGGAGTCTCTTTTTTGGGGGGTCCTGTATACTTATGCTGGTGTTGTCTTTCCGTGTGCGACCCTCTCTTAGGTTTGAGTCGTTAACGCTCAGTCACAACAATATGATCGCCCTGAAGCCAATACTGCATACGTGGCTCGAAGAAGCCGAAGCTCAAGCGCGTAACAAACGTCGCGATCCGGACGCTCCTTCGGTCCTTCCCATGGGCGAGAAAAAACGCAAACGGACTTCGATCGCGGCGCCGGAGAAGCGCTCGCTGGAAGCCTACTTCGCCGTCCAACCCCGGCCGTCCGGGGAGAAGATTGCCGCCATTGCAGAGAAGCTCGACTTGAAGAAAAACGTGGTCCGCGTTTGGTTCTGTAACCAACGCCAAAAACAGAAACGAATGAAATTTGCCGCGCAACATCATTGTTGACCTTCCCCATGCCTTTGATCTTCTGATCTCCCTAAATCACAACAAAACTAGTCAAACACGTTCAAAAAGTCAAAAACCTACCGGGTCAGAAAAAGGTTTCATTTTCCCCCCCAACCCAAAAATACTTTTTATTTCCCTTCCGGAGTCAGTTCTTCTTGTATCATTGAATGTTTTTATTGTGAAAAAACAGTTTTGAATTCATAATATTTTTTTCTGTAAGTTATATATATATATAAAAAAAGCTCATTTTAAGGACGCTTTTTTGGGTGCATGATACGCGTGACAGTTAAAGGACCATGTGCCGATTGGATGCTGGTGGAAGGAATCCGAGGTATCCTGTGTTATATTTATAAATACCATGTGAACAAGTGAACCAGGTAAGTGAAGTGAACACGGTCAAGTGTGAAGGTGAAGAAGACACCCAGGTAGAAAGCCGACAAGAACTCATTCTAGTTGAACTAGTCCATTCCTCACTGTACATATCAAGTTTACTCTGATCCAGAAGACGATCTGATCCAGTTTTGTCCAACAAAAAAGCTCATCTTTCAATGTTCCCAGTGTACATGTATATTTGTGACAACGTCCAAAAAACTAATCACCTTCCCCTCCTTGGCATCATATTTGTTGTTCTAGATTGTTTCTAATGTCCCTCCGCCCCCCCCCAGCCACCCGGTTTCCCCCCTCCTCGCTCCCCATTTTCAAAAACCATGTACCACTGTGATAGAGTAATTACTCTTTCATAAAGCACCAAAATAACTGTTCCTTTCTTCTTCGTTTTATAATGCTCAAGTAATTAACATTCCGTTTATTGGCAAGCCAGTCGCAAGGCAGCTTACAATGTACAGCGTTTAGCTGCATGGATGGCTCGGTAAATTGAGCTAGTCTGAGCCCAGTGCGTATTACAGATAAAGCTACGCCCCGTCGATTCGCTGTCTGCACCTGCCACACCTCCTAGGCCTAGCTACCCATATGGAGCAGCCACGCGTGTTCGGAATAATTCAAGCGCGTGCAGCAACATGGCTTAACCAGTTATCAGCTTACAACTTAATGCGCATATGAGAAGCTGTGGTTTTGAAGGCCTCACCCCATCACATGTGTGTATGTAAAGAAAACAATTGGAGCAAGGGAAAGAGAAAAGTGAGACAGGAAGATAACGATTCGGTTGACTAAACAGCTCATTTGCGTTCCCCTATCAGTTCTTTTCCTAAACCACTTCGTTAAGCTGGCTTACGCGGCTCAGGAAGTTTGATTACTAAGCATGGGAAACAATTATGTGCCAACAAATAGGCGTAAATCTAATAGTCTCTAAATAATAAAAAAATATTGCGTTTAACTTTTGCTGGAGCCCTCGAATTAAAATCATTGTTGGAACACTGATGAAGATGGATATGGTATTTGATTGTTTACTTCGGATTTTTTTACCTTTTTACGGTATAGATAGACAGAAATGGGCAAATCTAAGCCGGAAAAAGTTTGCTAAGGATTCCTTAAAAGCTTCTCTTCGTTCAATAAACGAAACGGTGGGAGTTTTAAGCCTAGTACGTGGAACTTGTACGTTAGTTTGACATGTAGCCTGGAACATACTAAGCAATCAGGTATACTACAGGATTAAATGTTGGTGGAATTAAATCTAACAACCGACGATGGCATATTTTTCACAAAATGACTAAGACGCCCACATCGAGGCTCGAGTAGAAGTAGCTGGAGGTGTTTTCGATGATTTACAGGAATACACAGATATAAATCTCCATGTATATTACTTCTAATGAGGACATTCAATAAATTTCCGGGAATTAACTAAGTATTTCAACACGACATTCGAACTATAGGAAAATTATGGAAAAACGAGGTTTGAAAACTATATTACAGTTTCCGTTTCTTGATCCTGTCCAACAGCCTATTGAGTAGAAAATGACCGGCAAATTACTGGGACGTGAGTTGGCCGACAATACTGAGCTAGAAATAAGACAAAGAGGTCAAATAATAACGTTGAGGACCAGATTTAAAGTATCCCAAAGTATAGCAGCCATCTGGCTTTACCTAAAGAGGAAAATCTTTCTCACATTTCACTAAGCTTCTAGGTGATAAAGGTAAAGGTGATATATGTTACTGAAATAATGATAGAAGACGTAATGCGTGGACGTAATACGGAATATTTTGGAATACAAAGATATGTCGAAGTATGCGTAAAAAAGTAAAAAATATATTGGCTGCTGCAATTCCACTACAATTAGTGATTGAATTTCTTTTTGTTTCAAAGTGTCAGTAACGATGAAATAAACAGAAATCAGCGACTCACCGATTCTTTGGATGTAGAGGATTTTCCTTAACGTATTCCATCACGACTACCTGCAGTGCCACTTCCTTCTGAGAAAATGTCACTAGTCAATCTTGATAACAAAGTACGGACCCGTTTCGAAGAAATCTCTACACTGATGATCCCCGTAACGTTGGGATGATAAATACTTTGATAAATAATGTAGACAACAAACCTTCATTTACTGTCTGCTCTACCTTACATGAAGAAAGCAGAAAACCACGGTACTGGATAATCGAAAGTACCGAGTCTTGAAGGTATTTCCCAAAGATCGGCCATCAAATGACTGATCTGCAGCGATTAATTTTGTATCTTCTTACCTTAAATCTGTCCGGAAGCTTCAGCAATAGTCCTCTTCTAAATATACGTAGAGAACGAGGACAAGCTGTGGATTCGAGACAGGAAGCGAGTCGACCTCTGGAGGAACAATTCTGCATAGCTTTTATCTTTTCATGCCCCGAAGAAGTGAAATTGGCCTGTCCTTAATTCACTGACAATCAAGGGACCAAATGGAAATGGCAAATTTAAGGCACAACTAGGTCTTACAGCGAGTTAATGAAATCTAGCCTTACTGAAACTCTCACAAGTCAACGTTGAGCCATCTTTCACAGCCCGAGAACACGATTCTCCATTATTTCCACTACTATTACTATTGTATAGCGCTTAAAACACAAAGTTCTGGAACCCTAAGTCTAAACCGTTGACTCCCAATGAATAGTTTTTGTGTATGTCCTCTATGCTAACTATGCTAGCTATCTGGTTCTGTGTAAGTTGCATAAATGAAGGTAATGCAACAGTCCGTTCCGTAACGGCGACTCATTAAAATGGCGAGACGGAATTAGGCACGGTATAAAGCTCGCTTGGAAGTTATTGACTCGACCTGACCACAGTGTCTACATTTCGCATTGGGTGACAAGACCGAAAGCAGAAATGCAGAAACATACTCCTTTCACTCTTTGCGTTTGGGTAGAGGATTTTGAAATCCGCTCCTTCCCAAGTTGAAATCCCCGAGATAAGTGCACATGAGTAACGTCTCGGTGTACGTTAACTCAGTTTGCTTCGTCTCACCCCCCTGAAGAAAGGGAAACGAGGAAAGAGCTTCAAGTGCAGACCTTGTTGGGGTTTTGCATTATAGATCAGCTTGCGGTTTGTGGGTGAGCACTGTGATGCAAGTTGATGACGGTTGGAGTGTCAAGGAAAAGGTGTGAATGGAATGCTATTTGCCAGCGACGGAAATGCATAAGGAAAAAAAAAAGACGGAATCATATTTTCCTCCTTTGGGGTAGGTATGTATTTGCATTGTATTATTCAATGAGCCATGGCCGGAAAATCTACGGTTTTCCTTAAGACCACATTTGCAAGTCGTTGTGGTCAGAAAGATCTGAAAGTTGACAGCGTTCCTAGCGCCAGAAGGGTGGCGAATTTAAGAGATAATTAGGGACGGGATATGCAGCCTCTTTGAGGGGTTTTCCAAAGGGTTAAAACTGGGTCGTTGAGCAGCAAAGGTTTCGGTGGAAAACATTCAACACAGTTGCACCGATTCTGGGGGCAGTTTCTACGTTCAGGGGGGTGCCTCTCGCCATTCTGCGTCTTCGTGAATAATAGAACAGCCCTGCTTCGACTGTGTAAGCGGAATACAACGGCTGAAAAGCATGGGAGAAAAAAAAGGTCGGAAAACCCGTCTTAAAATAAGGCGCGCCCTGAAGAAAGAGTCTAAGAAGGCTTTTATCTTCTTAAAAACGTCGAGGGATGAAGCGCAGGGGAACAAAGAGAAAATATGTATATATAAATAACAGTTAAGTGTAAAGATCTCGACGTCTTCCGAGCTCTAGTAATCTGCGAGCTTGATTTGAGTGGAGTATTCCAGCCGGTTATCTCGTTGTATTTACATGGCAACGCTAAATGGAGAACATTTAGCGCCTCGTAAGTATGATACCTCAACCCGTATTGCGTTTTCATGCGATCCATTAATTTTGATTACACAGTTTTTATCATTTAGTAACAACAAAACCTATTACAGCAGGGGAAAAAGCTGCCCGTCTTTCGCAAACATGTGTGCCTAAATAGTAATAGGAAGCTTAGGCCACGAAATCCGACTCATATCAGGAAAGTTCATCTTCACAAATTAATGTTATTGCATTAATGACATTTTGAAAGTGACAAAATCTGAATAATTGTTTCAAATAGAATGACTGTCTGAGACCTAGTAGTTTTCCTTCAGATTGGGAAGGGGAGTCAATTAATATTTATGCCCGTTTTAAATATTTTTTCTATTGCACGAAGTTAAACATTTTTAGCAGCCAATTCACTTTACTAATTGTAATATAATTTTAAAAGAATTTCGGGAATTAATAGGCGTAAGCTTACCTGTTCCTAGAACTGTTTAAAGCCCACTTCTGCGATTCAACGTTGTTTTGAACAACTTCTTTCGTACCAAAGTATTACTCTCGCTTTTTCGTGGTTCGAGGGTAATTACTACAGAGGATTGGTGGCTAAGCTTTTAAAGTATTCTTAGCTTACCTTTACTAAGAAAATACTCCTTTACAAAGTTTCGTTCTACGCATTCTAGGAACAATCAAAGGAAACAAAAAAAAACATTTTTGTGAGGAGAAGTTGACTCACATTTCTAAGAATCCACGTTCTGAACAATTGTACCTTCAATTTTAAGTAAGTGCTTCAATTTTAGCTCACAATGTTTGAAAAGCTCACCAGAAACTTGACGACGAGGTCTCACTAGAGGCGCCACTGTTACAGACGCCATAATGTGTTGTACTGAGCTTTCATTTTCGCGTGTACAGGGCTAATCCTTACTCTTTAGGATAACAGGAATGAAAAATTACATAATAAAGTTATACTGTACATTGAGCTTCCAAGCAGCTACTGTTAAACAACAACTTCTGCACAAATACGTTAGAATCAAGCGTTTATAATGATGACTGCTACTTCTGTGGCCACTAAAGCACAACTTGGGCTTAGTTTCAGTATACAGACAAATTATGCCAATCCTCATGATGAAAAACTGAACTAGTAACCTTCTGAAACCTTCTAGTTACTTTCTGGGACGCCTTGGCGTGATTTACTCCATAGCTGGGGAAAAAAAGCGGTAAAAGACCTTAAGCTAAAGCTGTGTTTTGTTAAATGGCCTCTTATGTCACCACTCTAATGGCGTTAAATTTTTAACTAGAAACGGAACGCAGGACCGTCAAGGCAGAAGTTGTGACATTTGGCTAGGTCCAATTTCCACTCTTCTATTGCCGCCCTAATTTACAAAATCGGCTGAATTCCTGAAGGCCTCCCCTTGGTGCTCAGACAAACTTTGGCCTAATTGAGCAGCGAATGTGTGCAACAATCTCACTTCAGGACGCCTAATAGGACGCACTTAGAACTGTCCCTGCCTAGTAGGTGCCAGGAAACAATGGCTTAGTTGGGGCTGCTGATTCTTCTTGTCACCGCCCCTTGCTGTTCTTCTGGGGGCTGTCGAATGATTTTTCCCCGTCCCTCCACCGGGCTCCCTTAAAGTGTAAAACAATGTTAACACCTCTCAAGCTAGACCGATTTCCTTGTTTAGAAGGCGTTAATAGCTGATGCTTTGACACAGTTGGCGGATGTTCTCTCGGGGCGGCCGTCTTCATGTTTCCTATTTTCCCCAACTTTGCCTTTCGCTTTCCCTTTCTCACTCTCTTGTCTCAGAGCCCTACACAGACACTCTATTGAGATCGTCCTTTCCTTCGTATATCCACACACACTATTGTTCCTCTAGCCTGCGTCCCGGCTCGGGCTGCCAAGTGTCCATTATTCCATTAGCTTGTCAGCGCCCCCTTTTTCGGCGTGACAACCCGACAAGGAACACGGCAACGCGGGAGCCAAACTGCCTCTTCCGCACTTTCGACTAGGCCTCGAGAGAATTGGAGACAGTCTCTGCTCCCCAGACCCCCCCTACTCTCTTTTGCGCCCTTTGTGTTAGCTCTGGTGCGCTTAACAAGGGGGCCGCCAGTTGCCTCAGCGCGGATGAGAACAAAACGGGTCGTGTCAGGGAACTTTGAACGTTATCAGCGAGCTTTCATGAACTGTTTTTGTTCGGCGCCCACCTTTACTTAGCGAGTCCGAAGAACCCTAACGTGCGAGTTGAACATGAAGGGAAGTATGACATTACACCCCTGGACAAAAGAAAACGGCTAAGGGAAGAATGGAATGACACCTTGACGGCAATCAGCACTTCCAATAGTGATAAAAACCTTGAGCCTCCAGCCAATAAGCTTGCAACAAATCAACGGAACGTCCTAAGCTTTTGTGCGACTTCCCCGGGCCAATTTTTTTCTTTACTTTTGGCAAGGCGTGAACTCGGAACAAAAAGACAAGGTCTCTTCTAAATAGATATTCCACCGATGTGCTGAAATTACTGATAAACGTAGAGGATTTTTCATTTGTAGGAATATTTATTCCTTATTCTTTATATTTAATCTTTATATTTATTCTTTATATGTGTCTCTTTATTCAAATTTTGCCTTCTTTAACATTTCGCAAACTGGTCTATAACGTTTCAGTGTCGACTTCTGTAAGGTTGTTACCTTCTGAACCCCCTGTACGATTCAAAGTTATTTTTTCTGTAAAAGGCAATTAAAATGGGGAGCTAATACTTGTAATACTTTTAAGCTACCAAAGGTTATTCGGGTTTAAAACCACCCACAAGCAAAATTCCTTTTTTTTTTTCAAAGGAACAATTGCTTAGAAGAGCTGACTTCTGATGCTCTAAGCCGTCCTATAAAACATCTCTGACGAAAAGGGGGTGTCCCGTGAAGTTGCTTATTCAGCAAGTTCCCCTTGGGGGCGCTCCGTACGTATTGATGACATTTACAATTTTGCACACGCAAATCTCGCAAGCATGACATCTCCAACTTTTTTGTCCCATTTTTCTGATGCACATCCTATCTAACAGTATTTAGCACATGTTTCCGCCTAATTCACCTCCACAGGTTACGTACCTCCGTAGTGATGTATTGCGTTATGTATTGCGTCCATATTAAAATGACATTGCATAAAAACAATCTTTCGTAGTATTACCCAATGTGACTTAACTTTGTATGACCAGAATGTAGGGATTCTGGTGAAAAAACTTTCGTTGATTAAGTGCAGTAATGTCGTTACGATGTTACCAGTCCTATGGGATTTTACCTAATTATTTACGGAACGTCAACGTCGCCAAATATTTTTTTCTAACTTCTCTTTTAGGGGAAAAAATAACTTATTCGTACGAAATTCTATTAAAACCGAGAAGCTTGTTGTGCGATATTTTACCTAATTATTTACGAAACGTCCACGTCGTCCAATATTTTTTCCAACTTTCCTTTGAGGGCAAAAAAATAATGTATTCGTACGAAATTCTATTAAAACCGAGAAGCTTGTTGTAGGGGGTTGTACGGGGGGTCACATTTGGTAAAGGCGTGTAGCAATGGGGAGCTAATACTTGTCGTAATACTTGTAAGCTCCCTGGCGAAGGCAGTAGTCATGGGGGTAAGGAGCCATCTCGACAAATTAGCGTTCTTTCGGGCCAGAAGATGAGGGTGGAAACGGAACAGGGGAAGTGGGGAACCTCTCGTTTCCATTTCCGACGCCGCTTGGTGGATGAGAGCAATTCGGAAGTGGGAGTAGAGCAGATGGTTTCTCTTTTAAGCAATCGACAACCCTCGTCAGCACGACACGGTTCCGGACTCCTCGTCGAAGACGGACGAGTCCCATCAACTTATGATGTCAGCTTAGCAAATAGGTTGTTCATTCAAGGAGCGGCGGCCGTAAGGAGCAAGCCGGAAGAGGGAGGGTGACACTGACTTTTATTCATTGTCATATGGAAAACAGACAGATATGGAGACCTGCCCCCTTTTCGGCTGCTTTTCCTAGCGAGGAACATGGCCCTTTTTTTCGTCTCTAAAAACTCATCGATCCCTCCCCTCCAAGTAGATACACACACACATTACCTACACTCGCGCTGCAAGAAAATTTTTGTTGGTTTTAATGTTGCCATGGTGATCATTTACCATAAGGTTGTAAGGTGAGGTTATGCAGCCTTTTTTTTACATTACTGGGAGCAGTGGAAAAACTTCGATCTGTGAGTTTTTCGCGATTTCGTGCCCACCAAGGGCAAAAGTAGCGAGGAGAAGAGGTTTGAGGGAGTCAGTTAAGATTGGAGGAGATGGGAGAAAAGGATTAAAGAAGACTGTAATTTCATGTGAGGAAAGCTGTCCAGGGGTTTTGGGGACGAAGAAGAGTAGGCGGAGATTGGGGTGGGAGGGAGGCCAACGTATGTGGTTTGTTGGTTTTTGTCTTGGCACTCGATTCACGTCTCTTAGAACCACCCCCCCAAAGCTACTACTGGCAAGGAAAGAGGATGGTAATAAGAAGTTGATCCTTAGTATTCTGCGACCCAGTGACTCAATCCATGCTTGTGAGTTCAAAAGGGAAAAGCCGACCGACCCTTTAGGAACAGCCAAAGCTGTGATCCGATTAAACATCTCCCGGGATTGTTGAGGCTGGAACTGACTACTGTGCTTCTTCTTTGACGTCTGTGGATGGCGTTGGCTAGCTTTAAATGTCCTTCGCTGCCTTGCTGGCTTTTTGTTGCAGCAGCAGTAGAGCAAAAGCTCTCTTTACGAGTAGGTTTCAAATTGGCAAGTTTTCGAGTCGGAAATAAACTTCGATTTGGAAAAAACTCGACTTTCAGTTAGCTATAAAGAAACAGTTTTAACCAGGCTTTCTATGTATTCCAGCTTGTTTAAATAGGCGTAGGAAGAATATTGCCTGGAAGAAACTTCAAACTTTTCTGGTATTTTGCGTTCATGAGGAAAATTGTAAATAGTAAATATATTACCTGGTGTAAATATATTATATTATTAAATATATAATATGAGTAAATATATAACATTGATTGATACAAAAGATATGCTTCTTTAAGAAGGATATTTTTACGTACTATATAATATCGCAAGTGGTAAAACCCTGTGTTTTTGAAACAAGTAAATGATGTATGGCAGGTGTAACGATATTTGGGTAATGTTTGCTCAAAAGTAGGGGGATTACCTCAGACGATCTAAGGTGAGGGAAGTACAGGGAAAGCTTTTAAATCTACATGGTTCACTTGTTGCAAATCTCGCTTTAACGTCGCAGAAAAGTCGTCGTAAGTTTCTTATGGACCTAATAATCTAATTGAGCCATTTTGCGAAAGTTGGATGTCACCGTCTTTGGGCGTCGACGTCTTTGAGCTGAGCAATGGATAATGACACCACCGAAAGGCGGGAAGATCCGTCATTTAGGTTCAAGAAGGTGACGTTTAAATTTTTGTGGATGGCGGAATTAGGCAAACGTTCAATACTATGCAAAAAACAAGGAAGGTGTCTTCTATTTATGACGCTTCCCTTCCTTTTCTTTTCTTAGAGGCTGCTGCCTTAGATAAATTAGTAGATTGCGATTTTAAGCGAAATATATTTTTAAAAGTAAGACAAAACAGTGGAAGGTTTTTCATAAATTTTAGGGAATATATTCATCAGTTCTAGGAATCCCTATAGAGCCATTTTCTTACCTTTCATTTGAATTGCTGGCTATTGCTTGCATTTTTTTAAAATATAGTTATATTTTTTGGCATTATGTTTTCAATACGGTAATTGACTGATCCATTACGTGGGTTCTTGCGCGTAATGCTACCTTGTATGCTCCTATTGAACTCAAGTAGATGGCTCTTTTTTTAAATTATTAACTATCGTAGGCATAGCCTATTGACGGTCATGTATTTTTGTGAACTTGATACAAAACAAAACTTGATACAAAGCTTTGAAAGACGTAAATAGTAGAGCGTTTTATTTAGTGTTTATTTTGCGTGCAAAAATTGTGTTTAACGAAGCCAGTGTCATTACCACATGCTATCCTTAGTTTCCTAAAAGATTCGCTGAGATTCACCTCACTTGGACGGTCTTCTTGCCTCGCTAGGACACGCAGCATACACCTCTGGCCGGAGTCAAAGACGTGAAAAAAATCGGTCACAAGAAACTCAAGTTAATGACTGAATTTTCTAAACAGGAGATGAGGAAATGCTGTCGTCATATTTGTATTTTTGCATTTACGTTGCACTCTGCTTATTATGAGTAAGAAATTAGAATCGGTGTTCGTCATAAATTATTGGTATGTTAGTGACCTTTTCCCAAAAGTCTCCTAGTGTGAACAAGGGGTAGGAGGGAAGACTTCTGACGTGCATACAAATTTACCTTTCTTAACTTAAAGGGCAATGGACACCAAAAAATAACCTTATCTTATAAAAAAGAGCGAAAAATCTAGTTTCCGGACATAAGTGTCTTTTTCTCGGGTGCGAAATTATAACGGAGATATTTAGGAAGTAAGAAATCTGAAATTCAAATGTTCCCGTTCGTGACGTCACGCTTCTCATGGCGGGAAAAGATAAAAACTTTGAAAATAAATATCTCCAGAACGGCTGGTCAGAAAAAATCGAAACAAAATTGTTTATTCTTAAAATAATGGGTATTATAATAATCTATCAAAATCTCTATATGTGTTTTTGTTGTCTATTGTCCAGGAAATTCAAATTTTCCCGTCCGTGATGTCACGCTTCTCATGGTGGGAAAAGGCCAAACATTTGGAAATAAATATCTCCAGAACGGCTAGTCATAAGAAATCGAAAAAATTCTTTATTCTTAGAACAATGTGTATTATAATAATCCATTAAAATAATGTGTGTATTAATGTGTACTATAATCATCCATCTCTCTATGAGTTTTTGGTGTCCATTGCCAGGGGCGTATTTAGGGGGGGTTGGGGGGGTTCGACCCCCCGAAATTTTGATTTTATAATGGGGAAGATAGGAGAATGACCAAGTGTCCAAAAAAATTGAATATTAACCCCCCCCCCGAAACTCCCAAAACCCCCCCCCCGAAATGAAATCCTGGTTACGCCACTGTCCATTGCTCAAATCAAAGTGCTGTTAAAGCAGCAACTGCTAACGAACTCAAAATTAAAGTCTCCAGCCGCTCTAGATAGTGTACAGTCCTGAGAAAATTATAACTCTGTGAATTGGCAAGTACATTTTTTTTGCTTAGTACTGTACGTTTCAACGTAGCAATGAAGGCAGTTTCCGCGGAAGTACGCGCATTCGCCTCTTCCTAAGCAAATATCAACTATCATTCCGAAACCAATGACATCTTCAAGGACCACCTACGAAAATGCTTTACATACAGGCTCTCAAAAAGGAAACATGCCGGCAGGAGTATCGTAGGAAGAGCTTTGTTTCGACGTTCTGTTGCCATCTGGAACAGTCTACCTGCAGAAGTTATCCCTAATGTACCACCGTTTACCATCATTAATGTATCAGCAGCGTGGAAGCTGCCTTGGTTTACGAGCCAAGCTTGATCTCGACAGCTTCTGGGAGTAATTAGCACCTCGTTTGCCTTTTTCGTGGGCGTTGGTGACCAACAACGTTGACAAGACGAGGCTGGAGATGAAGACGTTGAGAGTTGACAGTTGACAGAGTTGAGAGCGAATAGAGAAAGGTCGAAAAAGAATACTGGGTTTTCAAAGTTTTCTAGAAAAATTGGAAATAGAAGTGTAGAATGTAACAATATTAAAAGTCCCAACGATGGTTGATGATGACTACCAGGACTCATGGCATAGCATGCCTTACGATTTTTGACTGTTTTTGATTTGTTGACTGTTAGCATAGTCTTTTGTCACGAAACCAACCTTTAGCCACACCACAAGGCTAGGAAACTCTTACACAATTAATGACAGACAACGGATGGTGGATTTGCTGTATACTCAACATAGCATATACAGGAAAACATTAAAATGTATAACACCTCAGTAAAATACTTTCGTGGATAAAGGATATAAACGGAAAAAAATACATTTGGGATATTTTTTTAATGTAGCTATGAAACTGTTAATCTGAGAAAAATAAAAAGTAAATGCCCTGAAAGTGATTGAGGTACAACATTTTCCCCTGACTTTACTGACAAAGTGCATAGAGGTTGAAGATATTCTGCTTACGTTACTGTATTTTTTCACATTGTGGGGGACGAAAGGCGGCGAAAAATGTTGTTAACAATGCACGTCTCCCTCACGCAGATTAAAAGAATAATAGTAAAAAAGGCGAATAAAATTTCTTTAGAGTTGGTTTAGGGAAGCTCAAGGAGCCGCAGCGAGACCGTTAATGGATTTTTACACGGGACAAAGCTGGAAAGCTTGCGCTTCTTTTGTTTGTAGCTGTCAAATTTAGAAAGAGTTATTGTGGTATGCAAAGTAGCTGTAAGGGAGATACTCGAGTCATAAAACAAGCCGAAAGGATGCTGGGTTCATTTTTTGGTGTGTGCTTTGTATTTTTGTTTTGTTAAACGTTTTTGGTCTCATCGATGACAAAAAAACGGTACATTGCACCAGTGCGAAAAAGTTTATAACATTATACAAACTAGAACTGTACATTTGTCGCGATGGGGGGAAAAAAACTCAAAAAGAATTCAATTGAGCGAACTGGATTGGCTTTAGGAGGGCCTCTCTTGGATATTTTGATTATATAAGTTATTCAATTATACACAAAACTTTCTAATCAGTTTCAACTCTCTTCACACTTTTTCACAAGTTGAAACAAAAATCTTTTTGGGAAAGTAGCCGTACTGCACGCTGGCAAAACGGGAACACTTTGTACAGCAAATCTTGTCCACAAAACTGGCCCCCAGAGACAGCAACAACTTCGTAAAAGGTTCGTCGTAAAGATTGCTACGAGCGTTCCAGCCAGTGCTGGCTTTTAAGGGAGAAACGGGGAAGAAAAAAGTGCTGCAACTAGCCTCTGTTAAATTTGCACAATTGGGTTAATCTGACACAATTCACAAACCATGACACCGGTTTGTTTCGTAAGTTTGTTTCCCCCGTTTGAAAAGCCAGCGCTTTTCAGGGCTTCCGGGCATGTTTCCTCTCGCTATGTTGAATTTAATCTCATGAAATGAAAATCTTGGAATCGTTAAGGGCGCTGCACGCAGTTCGACTCAAGTTTGTCCGGTGGAACAGGGCGCGCAGTGGGGTAGGACGTAGTAACGGTAAGCGAAATCGACTTTGGATGTAGGAATGTACAGGTGGAAAGGCAGAATATAGGAAATTCGACGCTCACATGGAGCTTTCGGCATTGAGTTGCTCGAAATTGGGATCCGCTGGTCGCCAATGTACTGCACTGGGTCCAAACTTGTATACCAGTCTTCTGCCCAAGACAGGTAAGAACACGCGGCTTTTATAATAATACCTACATAACGACACGGTGGGGCGTTAGCCAAAGCGTCATAATTCAAGTACTGTAATAGCTACCTCATGGCTCGACTAAGTTTCTCGTAAGTCATCCTGGGGTTATTCTTGATCGTGCCCCACAGACCGGCCAGCTGTTCGCTTTTCACGATACGGAAAATGCCTTCGTCGACGTTTTCCCAGCGAACCATACTCGGACAATACTTTGGATTATGTAGCAAGTCGCGGATAAATTCCCATAAGCGACCGAATCCTTTGTCTGGAAAAAGATAACTGAGAGTTAATAATTCATCTTACCGTTAACCAACCTATCAAGACTTGTACTTTGGACTCGTGTCTTAACAATGGTTGTTAGATAACAAATCAAAATGTAAATCTGTCACGAGTCGGCACGTCACCGTTTGTTTGTTTTTTTACTATTTGTTTAAGTGGATAACAGATGGTGCTTACCAGGTTTTTTCGATTTGCTGCGATCTCGTTTTGGCGGTCTGCCAACTTTCTTGGGCAGGTCGGTGAGCATCCGATCTTCGGATTCTGAAGGTGAAGGCGTTCCACCTGTTGACTGGCAGTCACGGTAGTAGTCGGCATTGAAACCTGAAGTGGTTAAAAATAAATCTTGAGTGTTTGCTCGTTTGAATGTTATAGACTTGTTAGTACCTTCTAAATTGGGGTTTTCGTAGGAGATACTAAGGCTGTCTTTGTCTTGGTACGCGCCGAGGTGATCTGTTCTAATTGGGTGGCGTTGGTGCTGGCGAGGAGAGAGTTCGATATCCCCCTGACCGTTAGCCTTCGGGGAACCGTACGCGTTTGACATCTGGTGGAGGTTTTCGCAATGAAGTGTCGCGACCTGACAGTTCGGGTCGTCGTATTGCTCATGATGAGGTACTCTGAGGACTTGGTTTGTTGCGGAACTCGCCAGACTGTCGGAATGTTCATTGCAAAACTGAAGATCGACACCCACGAGGTGCTGGGCTGATAAAGTGGACAAAACTGGCTGACCACCGTTATGGTAATGCGACGGATGTGGCTCCTGGTGGTGGCTTACTGAAGGCTGTAGTCGATCTTCGGGCGCCTCAGGGAACGTGAGGTTGAAATCGGCTAAGGAAATTGTGCTGAATGCACTCTCGGCCTCTCTTGCTATATCTAATGCAACGAAATAGGGAAATTAGCAACCATTAACTCAACTGTTACCGGCAATAGACACCAGATCATATAAAAAAGTCCTTTTTTATGAGTAGGGTTTCTCAGCTATAGATTTTTTTTACGTTTTAGATTTGTTATATGTCTAACTCTGCCTAATTATTTTTTTATATATTATCTATCTTTATTTCGTTAACAATTACTTTCAGGTGAATTTTTTTTTTATTTTTGTTTAATTATATCTTTTCTTTTTCAGATTGAAAATAGACCTACATCTGTTTTTATATTTATTAGCCAATTTTTCTAATGTACTTTTCCCGTTTTTTATTAGTTTACAATTTTAAACGCATTGGGCTTTGTATAATGATCGTTATTGCTTTTTATGAAACGTTTCGAACTTACGTAAGGTTTGATGCGACGAGTTGTCATGTCGGTGGTCCGGTAAGGAGGAGGCTCGGTCAAAATGGTTGTGAAGGTTGCTGAAATAATCTTGGAAAGCTCTGTGGATACGGTCGCCGTAATTGGGGTCCCTTGAGATGAAGTCCTCTTTGGACATGTGAATGAGATCTCCACCTGTCAAGGTGTTAAAGGCCGCCACGTTGAGGTTTTCGTGGCGAATACCGCAACACTTGGCCACGTCAAACAGCCAGTCGATGGTGTCCGAAGTACTCCAGTGGGCGGGTAGCTTCTTTAACCACCCGTCGTGTGTAGTGTCATCTTGAGAAACTAGAGAAAGACAAACAGAAATTTTGACTTACTTGTGCCTCGCCCTAAACCAAACCTCCCGAACGAATACAAAGCCACTCATGAATACAACTAGCGCTAATGAGCTGGGAACGGTAGGCCTGAAGCCAAGTTGGGCCGGCACGACCCATAACCGATGGTGCGGTAACTTGTTTCTTTGGACAGTAAAAAGTCTCAATGGTGATAGATTGCGGTTGGGGTTCTGCTTTGGTGACCGAGATTGGAAAAGCGTGCCGACCAGCGGCCTATTCATTTAACTACGTTTTTTTCCTTTCTCTAAGAAACATCGTTCTAGCGGAAAAAGCATGTAAAAGACGGTGTAAGTAGTCACGCTCCACAACAGCAAATCTGTTTCCCCGTCAGCCATTCTTGTGTGAATACGTTAAGAAGGAACGTGTTCATCCGCGTCTCTTGATTGGTTGCACATGGCCGCCGCACCGCGGACCACACAATTCGTATTGCGAACTCCTTCTCGGACGAAACAATTGACGACAATCGCTTAGATGCACAAAGCATAGTTATTATTCCTATTAGAGATAAATCCCCGTGCAAGGGCTGTCACATTGCGTAAGGGCCATAACCATTTGGACTATGCAAACTAGGGACAGGTGTTACTCCTTCAGGGAACGGGAGGGAATCGAGTACAGTTACGGACTCCCAAACAAGAAAACTGCACCAATGGGGTGACCTAACCTACGTGATGTTACAATATGTAGAACAAGCTTTGGTGAATACATAAGGGGTTGACTGTATGAGGTAGTGTTGTTTCCCTTTTGGCAGGACCCAAAACACGTTTCCTATGGGTTCAAAGACACCCAAACTAATTACAAAAGCTTACAAGATTCCCCTCTTCCGCTTCTCAAAGTACGAAGCCCAGGACTTACACACAGAGAAAAAAAAACTTAGTTCCCGCGCTTACGACAACATTTTGTTTTATATAAAAGTATGGGGCCATTGTTAAGACGGCGTGACGATTTATGACGGAAAATAGTAGAGCGTAAGAGAAAAGGTAAGAAAAAAAACGGTCAGTGCCGTTATATTTTTTATAACATTTTTTTTCTTGTAAAACACCCAAAGAAAGTCGTTAAAAAAAGGGTGAGGGCATTAAAAAAAAGGTAGCTGGTAGGTATTAAAGGGTGGCTATCTTGTAATCTTATATAAAGAGCGTTGTTTTCTTAGCGCTATCTATAATTCCCGGAATTTGGAGTTTTGGACGGAAATTTGGAAAATTCCAGCCAAAAAAAAGGGAGGATCCTGCGGGTTGGCGCGCTAAGATGGTGAACTTACACAAGGTCAAAGACTTCATCGAAGCGCTGCTAGCGCCGCCAGCGGCGTTGACGTATAACTGGTCGTCGTGTCCAGGCGTGACGACGGGATGGTTTAACGTGTGAAGGATGAGGCCAGGTACGGAGTTGAGACTGGTTCCGTGAATCGGGGCTAAGATGGCCTCGGAGCCCATCATGGAGTACATGAGGGTATCTTCATACATGGAGTACTCGTCTTCGCAATCCCCAATGGGTTCAGGCTTGGTGTAACAGGCGCTAGAATCCTTAATGGAGCGAGCATTAGTCTTAATGCACTTCCCTTGTTGCTTAATGAAGTAGAATGCAGAGCACAGACACCCCACTTTAACAACCCCCTTAATATAATAAAGTATGAAAGAACTTACCTCGTGGAATAGCGGACTCGCGGTAGGCATAGCGAGACGCGGGAAAATTTCTGCAGCCAGGCTGAAGCGCTGGACCGGGCCAGTTCAGACTAGTAGAGCCACCTGTTACATAAGAATTCTATGAAAACTCGAACTATCATCTCCCAAATGACGTACAGTCACGTTCTTTGAGAAAAAGTAACAGTCCCACTACGTTCATTAAGATGCAGGACGTTGCGAGCTTTGAGCATCCACAAGTTTGCGGTCAATTCACCTGGTACGGTATGGTACGATATTACCCAAGACCTTTGGAACTTGTGTGATATGACTTTAGTGTTTAAGGCAAATCCGCCTCTTAGATCACTCCTCCCCCTCTGGAGCAAAAGAACTTCATCCGGAAAACCGTTTTAATGTTCAAACTTTGGGGACTGGTAGAATTGTCTCGCGCCGCGAAGTTGGCAACACCTTTACCGGCAAAAGGAAAGAGAAAGCGAAAGCACTTTCAAGTTGTCTCAAATGAGAAGTTTTGTTACGAGTTCGGCAGCCGTCCTCTCGTTCGTGGACGGGCAACGAAAGAAACTGAGCTTGAATGCGCCGTGATAGAGCGAGAATGAGTGATGAGGCAAGTTTGGCGGGTAAATAATTATTCGGCGACTTTCGAACACTGAAAAGCGACAAGATTGTGCACCGGCACGTTCGCGGTGGAAAAATATCACAAGGAGGGGAATACAACCAGCCCTACCCCTGTGTCGAATCCTAATTAGATTTACAAGGTTCATAATCGTAGTTCAAAACTTATAAAGTGAGAATGGAGTGTTAAACGGCCTTGGGCCATATTTTTGCTTTTGCACTCGATAGAAACCTTGAACGATTGTTACAACTTCTTCTTTTTCAAGTCCGGAATTTCCAGTGAGCACTGTGCACAATCTAGAGCAGGTCCCGAAAGGCTTACTTGGCACGCAGACCGTCGCTATAAATAAGTTTCAATTCACGTGTAAACGCCCCACAAAAAAAAATACATACTAGAATGTAATTATAGCCTTGCTAGTTGGCAGAAACGAGCTCAGATCCCCGAAAACATCCGCCAACGAGTCTGTCAATGCCAAAGCGGGTTACTGCGTAAGATTCTGCTCATTAAATCCAGTACAATTGTTTTATCAAAACTGGGTTGCACCAAAGCATTCTTCGCTCTCCAACTGTTTGAAAAAACGGTTTCGTTTGGGGGGCCATAAATTACAACTATAATGAGGGTTAAGCAATTGTCAATGGCCTACGTTTTATTTGTATTTACCGCCTGGGCCGAGGGTCCAAGTACAGTACAACGTGGGTTGAAAGCCAGGATCACAACACGTTTTTCGTCCGACAATTTTTTTTAAACTATTTTCTTCCGACCGCTCAAAACCAGTTTTCAAAGAGTCCGCTTGACCACGCCAGCTGTCACCCCAGCAATATGTCGCCCTGAGAAATGTTCGGCGATAAATTGCACTCGTAGCGTATTAGGCCCAAAACGATCCCGCAACTCACCGTCCGGTCACGCCGAAGTCTGTTTTGGGTTAACTACTAGTTGCACCCCACTACATAGCGTCGTGTCTTGTTGCATTATTTGCGCACACTCAAGTGGAGATTTATCGAAACGGGGAAGTCCCGCTCAACCACTCTTGTCGGAACTACGTCATAGACGCGAGCTCCTTCAGCTTAGAAGGGAGGCCTGTCCCCTATAGTCTCCTCCCCCCTCTTCTCTCGACCCATCCTGCCTCCTGACTTGACACACACACACAGAACACACGTGTGGGATGCTGGGGTGTGAGTAGTCATTTATACGATCCACATGGCATTATTGCCTTGTTTACACTTGCCCTCCTGTGGCGCTCTAATTCATAAGAGCCTCGTTTATTAAATTTGCCTTCCCAAAGCTAGCGATGTAGAGCAGTAGGTTGAGGGAGGACGCCTACTTATGAATCCCGGCTTCAAAAAAACAGTTTGAACTCTGATAACCGCCGCGGAAGAAAAAATAATCATAAAGAAATGACACGAAAATTCCCCGCGAGACGTGGTTTCTACATAGTGGACTTTGAACTTGCTTCGTTTGATTGGGAAGTGACGGTTGATATTTTATCTGGGTTTATAACCACTGCAACTTTCTCATGCTCTAAGCGACACTGTTTGTTCAAATGCTGACATTGCCAGATTATCAAACCGTAAACAGTACACTGTAAAAAAAATGCGAATTTACAAGTGCAGCAAAAAATTACAAGGACTTTAGTGTAAAAATACTTTTTAAAGGCTTTTCTACAACAAATTCATGTTTAAAAAATCATTTTTGTCAGTATTTTGACAGTGAAGTCATTGTAATTTTTTTGCTGCACAACGAATCATTGTAAATTTACAAAATAATTTTTTACATTGCAATGAAGCTTGTTTTATTTTTATTTTTTGCTGTGACGATAAAAAAATATCTTTATGGGGACACCACACCGAGTTTGGACTGACCTACCTGTCGCCTGGTTATAACGGCTTAAATGGTGGTATGTCTTTTCGCGCATATGGTATCGCCTTTATGGTCTTAAAAGCTTAATCTGAACAGGTGTTGCGTTCAGACGCACGCTTCAGCTCTGTAAATTCCTTTAATGGGAAATGTAGCTTTGAAAAGACAAAGTACAGTCCTGTGCACACGAGTTAAGACCAGGCGAAGAAATTAATTTGGCAAAACATGTGTGAATGGTTTGTATGTAGTTACAATACACGCGTTAATGTGTACCCCAACGGGTATAGACGCGTTCATGGCGCCAGCGTCTCGTAATGCTCCTGCCGGCCGCTAGCCCTACTCGGCGCTAGCGTTTGGCAACAAGGAGTTTTTCTTTGTTAAGAAGCCAGAACCCGCGCAAAATGCGAGCGTAACACGCCCGACAGCTGGGCCAGTGCTTTCTAATGCCAAAATTGCTATCTCTTTTCAAAGTCATTGGCACCGGATTCTTTTGTAACGGCAGGTCAGAAGACTTGGCACGAGTGCCAGGCTCATTCAAAACCAGAAGTCTGTACCTGTTGAAGTTTGAAAAAGACGTTTGCTCCTATTAATCTAATTAGCGCCTCAGCATCCTTCTCTTTCAAGTTGGTGTGCTCGCTTAATGTTTACTGGGTGGAGATTGGAAAATAACACACTATGCTATTCCACCAGAGTCCGCTTTGAAGAACACTCGCCCAATTATAGCTTTTTAGGTTCCGCGATTAAGTAACTTATTCTTTCGGGAGAAGGTTGAAATATGTAAATTCCCTGGGTTTGGGGCGAATTCGGACGTTAAAGCAGAATGAAAGAACGGCCCAGGGAGGGGGAAAAGAAAAAATAAAGGCTCTCGTTTGTTATGTGTGCATGTCGAAAGCCCATTAGACTCTTAATTGTATCCCTTTGCGAGAGAACCACTCCGGAGCGATGCACAGGATGAAAAGCCTGTGGCGTGTCAATTTAGCTACAATTAGCATATCTTCCCTAAGCCGTGTTAAGAACACGGCTTTACTAGAAGCAGTGTTAACCGAGGTTTTCCCTAGCACGAAAAAAAACGTGGGCACCTGCTGGTAATTCTCAACCAATTACTGTGTTACTTTTACTTTTCCAGTTTATGGAATTACGTAAGAAAGTCACCGGGGCTCCAGCAAACGGTCTACGATCCCAAAAAGCATACCTACGGTCGTTTCCAAGGAAAAACTCTAGAGGGACGTCCCTAATGGTGGAAGAACGTAACCTTAACCTACGGCAGGAGTTTCCAGTCCAGGTACTAATTTTCTCTTTCCTTGATAAATCGAGTTTTGTTACAAGTAAATGTAGGGTATTAAAAAACTCACTAGGCCTGAAAAAAATGGATGGTCTTAAGGGTGACAACAACCAAACCGGCCACTGGTTGGGAAGTTACAGTGACCAAGCAGGGCGAAATGATGCGTGATGTGTAAAGGGGGAAAAAAAGCGTCCTTTCGTTCCAAAAATTTCTTTTCCCTTTAATCATAGCCGACTTAAGAGAGAATGTCGTGTTATGAGGACGTTAAGGGTAGTTTAATGACTCCCCAAAATTCACGCTTCGATAAGCCTGATAGCCGTCAATGGTATGCGAGCAAAAATCGGGATTTCAGGGTCTCGGTCAAGTTCATGAGTAGTCAGTTCCTGCGCTTAAAGGGACAAACAAAACGCGAGAGGAAAAGAAACATCTTTGGAAGAGCTTCCCTGCTTTAGTAACTCTTTCTCGAAAAGAAGTCTTTTTCTTGGCGCAGCTCTCAACTTCGTCAAAAGTGCACTGAACCAAAAGAAATTGGAACTGACTTTTTTTTTGGGGGGGGGGGGAATTGGCCAGCAGGATATGAAGATTACTATTTGGAAAAACTTTTACAACGTAACGAAACTTTTTTTTAAGTTTGCGTCAAGTTGAGGTGTTACAATTTAGGTAAATGAAGTGGCGATTTTTTTTGTAGTCAACTGACGGAACAGTAATTTGTAAAGATAACTCATTTTGGCCGAGAATGGGTTCAGTGACTATGATTAGCGTAACGGTTGTGGTTGTAAACCGCGTTAAAGGAAGGAGTTTCTTGAGGTTCACCGATTAACGTAGCGTCTTCACTTATTTAATCAAGGAAAAAGTGTTTGCTCTCCCCCGAACATCCTTTTCTGTGGTTGCCGCATAGAGTTTACATGTTTCGGTCTGCTTGTGATAAGAGAGAGAGATATCACATAGCTGTCTCTCCGTAGGTTATCGTAGGTTCAAGGAGACTTTGAAACAGAAAAAGATTCCCCCGTCCAGGGACGCCATTTAACCAGCTTGTAGTATACAACTCCCTAAAATGGGTGACTGAGTTTTGGGTGCGTTTTCTTCGAAAATACAGAGGAAAAAAAGAAAGGAAATTGAAAGAGACAAACAGGCTTGTTGCTTCAAAAGAATTGATGCGCCTAACGAGCACGGCTACGATAAGACTCGTTAGGAAAACTTAATTGAACGACTTCGTAGGCGAAACGCAACTGCCATTCGAAGAAACGAACGTCTTTTCGACTGAGTAGAAAACAAACCACTCTGGAGCTTTCAAACTGCTATCAAAGAGCACTGTTCACTTTTTAATTTTGTTCAACTAAGAAACCAATTTTGAAATGTCCATTGAAAGTTCGATGTACAATTTAATTTCAAATTCCGCATGGATAAACAAATTTCAAGATATTAATGCTTCGATGTCTCCACTAGTCTGTTAGATTAGCTAAAATGGCTAAAAATATTCAGAATTCCTGATTTCTCCCTTCGTATTGGCTTGCAAGCCTTTTTATTTCTTTTAAGACGTCACATTTCCCATATGGGAGAAGTTTGGGCAATTGTCGAGTTCCTAGCCATATTTTATTGCCGTAGCGTCTTTGACGCAAGAATGGTCACTCGTTCGAAATATTCTGAAATCGTCCTTCCTCATTTGACAGGAACACTTATTTCTGCACAGTGAAGGAAAACTTACCAGTTTCAAGCAAAGTTCACCCAAAGTTGATACACTGCCAAAGGGAAAACTTGAACTTCATGAACGCATTAATAAAAGTTTCCACGTTGGGTTGGTCTGTGTTGAGCAGTTTTCACTTCGCAAATTTTTTTTCCTTCTCCCCCCAAAATGGACCAGCGCTCAATTGCACAGTACAGGGTCCACGCGCACTTTTGTCTTGTTTCTTCGCTGTCCCCAAAATAGGTTTCCTGGTGTGGTCCTCCACAGAAGAGGAAAAGGCACTTCCAAATGAGCTTGGGTCACCACTGAGACAGAACCTGCACGATTCGCCTCGTCGCAATGGAAAGAGTCTTTAGTGTGGAGTTGAATGCGGCAAGAGCGTAATAAGCAACAAGTGGGAAGATTTTCGGAGTTATGCTGTACGTAAGTTTCGCGCAACTGGTGATGCCCAGTGCGGAGCGTTTTCCTCGGGGGCTTCTCCGAGGTGTAAGAAAGGGGATGGACTTTGAAGCGTCCCAATAAGAACTCTTCGAGCCGTAAGCGAGAGTCTTGGGCGTCGTTTTTTTTTTCTTTTTCTTTTCTTCTATTTTTCACGTGAACCGTTCCAAAAATGGGACCACGCTCAAATGAGACCCAGCGTAAAAAAAAGCTTTAGGGGTCTTTAAAGCAACGTCTGTCGAGCTTGGACGCTTCACATACACGGATGAAATCAGTCTTTGTCCCCAACTCCCCGAAAAATGGCTGCGTCCGACAATTGTACTCGAACCAACTTTTAAAGGATCTTTCAACGGAGGGGGCTCTGAACGGTGGAGTGATTGGCACCAGACTACGACCAGCTCAAGATCGGTGGTCAGGGTTATAAGCTTTTTTTCCCAGATTTCGCTGCGCTTTGATAACGAGGGCCCACTTCCGACGTGGTTCCGTAGTTTCAACCCGGTAAAAAGGAAGAATTTCAAGTTGGGCCGCCTTTACCGAATCGGATGAACATTAGCATACATTTCCCCGCCTACCTCACAACCCCCTTTGGTAGCGTTACCTCCACTTTGAGGCTCTAATCACCACCTGTAAAACGAGGCAACCTTTCAGCGGGGACAACGAGGCTTCAGGGGGCCCCTGGAATGGAAAAGGGCCTCGCAACTATTGGTCATGGGCTTTGTGACAGCCCCATAGGAGAATACCCTACGCAATAAGTGTTCTACTTGGGCGCCAGTACACCCCCAAAGTTCCCTTTATTTCCAATATTTCGAGGTGTTGTGTGTGGATGGTAATTACCATTCATTCGTCTTGTGTGGGAAGCTAAAAAAGAAAGAAAGAAAAAATGGAACACATGGACAAAATTGGACAGTCCGTTTCGCAAGGCTAAACAAGACCACGTCAGGCGACACAATTCAAGCTGCAAGTTTTTTTTTTCTTTTTGGTTTTTCAGAGCTATAACTCACATCATCAAGGGATCCGCTAGCTTTTTTCTTTCTTATTATTTTTTCTTTCTTTTCTGAAAGGGGATTGCAGTTAAAGCTGGCCTTAATATTGCCTTTCTGGGGGGGGGTTGGGGTGCTCGTGAATAGCGTCTTCTTTTTCTTTCGATACGGACTAAAGTATCCCACAGCGCTTTTTTTGTTGTTGTTAAGGCCAAGTCTGTCAAGCGGAAATTGGTTTAGGTGTTTGAACGCGTGCTTTGGCACCCATGTAGCAAATATTCGGTTATTTCACATGGACTCGTCTTCAATAAAATACCTTTTTTATATACAATTAAACTGCTTCTTTTATTTGGGGTCTATGAAGCGCAGGGCCAGAAGAAACCAGCATCCCGAAAAGCGCCAGAAGAAACAATAGAAGAAAGCGTGAAATGCCTTGTAGCGAAGGTGAGCTCGGTTGTGTCTCTTAACTGGGGCTTTTATTAAGAGACAATACGCTGGGATGAGTGGTCTAGGGACAACTAATGAACGTATACAACGACTCGCCGGAAGCTACGTAGGGTCACTTGTTGGATATATCTCTGTATATGTGGATGCGAGCGAAGGGGGGTGAAAGGCATGACGCTATTAAAAGTCCGTCGACCCTTTTTCTGCTCTTGACACTTGTGGACGACTGAAAAGTCAGCTCTGGAGCGTTGGATGCATTTCTAAAGCATAAATAGGAAAACAAGGATGGCCACGAAAAATGGGTTCCCCAAAAGGGCGCAAGTGAAGTAGCGTTCCTTGGCATGGATATTAGATTATGCTCGAATGGCGTTGGAGGGCTCGTAAGTTATCATTCCCAGCGAAAGGTGTTGGAAAGAAAATGTCTGCCTTATACATATAAAAAGGGGTATGGGGTCTTAATTTTTTTCAGCTCTTATTAGCTGACGTTACCGCTGGATATTTAGCTGTCTTTCTTTCCTGGGTGAAAAAAAAAGGGAAAGGCTCAACTTTGCCTACCACCCCAGCCTGTTTTTTAAGACCTGTGGAAGAATATTAGAGTTTTATAGTCCAATTAAGATCCCCCTTTTTTTACCGTGGCCAAGGCTCCTCGCTATACTCACACGTGTATGAACCCTTTTATGCAGCTTGAAGGCATTTTTTAAGAGGGCTCTTTTTTTCTTTTCTCTTATGAAAAAGTTTCTGCTTTATGGCTTCGCATGCTGCGGCTTATTACACATGGTGGTCGGTGGGTTCCGAGTTTCCAACGTGTGGAACAGATTTGCGTTGAGGGAGAGATCCAGCGGGACGCTTCGGACTTCGGACTCTACGTATTCGGCGCAATGTCGTCGACCTGGTTTGGTTCCATGGACACTTTGTTCTGATATAGAGCGAATTAAAGCGTGTAGTTAAACCTGGAATAATCTAGGGGTGATATAAATTCAGCTGTTTAATACAACTTTTTTTTGATGGCTGGAGTCCCGCCCCCCAAAAAATAAAAGATGGGATGAAAAGTTGAGCTTGGATGTTTTTTTTTCTTGGAAGAGTCGGATAATTGGTTGTGGAATGTGGAAGGTAACTCGGCTTACGTTTTTTGTCGATGGAAAGAAGTAGATAGCGTGAAACGTAGATGCGAAGATCAACTTTGAGAGGAAGAGGCTTCACTTTCGCGATTTAATCAAAGAATGCACAGTATGTCAGTGTTGGAAGTCCGTTTGACTAGGTCTGATGAGCCACGTTAACGTCAACAGTTAGCGGTTTTTGAGGTTCCTGAAATTGCGCCTGAAGTCCAATAAAGCTGACAGTACGGTGTCCAGGGAAGCTATTTTAGATTAAGTACAGGAAGCGTGCGTGTGAGTTAAGCTACGAGTGGCAAGTATGACAGTAATTTGTTCAGTTTTTATTCTTTGTAGTCGGAAATCAGAACGAACCAAAAAATTCACGGTGAAATAAGGGAAAAAAAATGATTGTATCGCTTCTTAAGTAATTTCTAGAGGAACCAAGTTTCACAGGAACCTAATAAAAACAATGTTCTAAAAGTAATTTTTGTAATAATTCTCAAACAAAATAATTGGTAGGGACGGAGTGGACGTCAATCGTAGCGGTTTTTGAGGTTTCTTCCTGGAAATTGCTCTTGTGTGTCCAATAAAGCTGACAGTTCGGCGTCAGGGGAGCTAGCTAGATTAAATCAGGGAGTCTAAGTATTGACTTGAACTAAAAGCGGCAAGTATAGCAATAACTTGTGGTTTTCATACTATATAATAGAAAAATAATTTACAATGAAACACTTTACAGTCACTGTTTGGGGAAACTCTGAGTTTCATCATGTAAAACAATGGCTATAATGCTATGCGTAATGCGCCCATGCTGGTTGTCAGTGTTACTCAGCTAGCGGTAATTTAAGATCGTTTGCCTTCGACTTCATGCATTATTTAGCTAGTTTATTGCGTTTATTGCAATGTATCAGGGCTTTTAGTGCGAAATGTACACTGTAGCTGTTGGTGATACACTTAATCCTCAGCTTGTAGTGCAAGTTATGCATATTGCGTGTGACTAAATGGAAACCTAACACTGCATCATCAAATAAGCCTCCAGTTAGGGTGTGTTCACTGGAACGAAACCTTGGCCGTAAATCAACGCGCCTTTGTATCACCATTCCGAACGCAATCTTTCTTCCTAATACAAAATATAGCGTTCGACTACAGATTTGGACGTGTTCCTCTGCTGTTTCGTGGGAATTGGCGCCGCAATATTTCGAAAAAATCCGGATAAAATCCAACGAGATAAGACTTTACCATTCGAACGCTGTTCGCAACGCGCTGGTAATTACGTCAATTAAGTTTTCAACAATTTCACAGTTGTTTTTCGCCCATTTTATAAGAAAAAAAAGCATACGTTATGAAGATATAAAAGGTTGAATTTAAATAACAAAAGCTTCTCTCCCTGTCCTATAACAGTGCTGTTTTCTTTGCAAACGGTGTGCTGGCCATAAATCAAGACGCCAATTTTTGTCAAACAGCTCCCCCAGCAAAATTGAAACTAGCCACCAATAAACGATTGGAATCACAGCAGGTGGCGACATTTTTTAACTCACAGCAGCTTTAAGGTCGTTTGAACATAAACATAGTGGCTCTGACCTAGGATGACAACAAGAAATTGTCGCGTCAGCAGACTATGGTCCTGGGTTCCGTATTCGATACTGGCGAGGACGTTTGTCTCAAACTGGTTGACAAAATGCATTCGTAACGTGTTGCGTCCATCATTATTCAAGCCCAAACAGGTTTTCGTACCGTAATGTTTTATGAGCGTTCGGTTCTTGGTGGGGCATTTAGCATTGAGAAAGAAAGATGGCTGGCTCGGAAATATGAAAGGAAACTAAAATACAACCAATTGCGAGCAACAAGAGGGTCTTGAGCTACGGCTGAGCTGCTTTCTGTTCACGGGTTTTATGAGATCGGTGGGAGAAGTTTGTAAAGAAGACGAAAAGTCCCTGGAAGGCATACGTAGAGTTGCGTTGCTCCGCGGGGTGTGTGCTACTGGACTTATTTACAGGATACCTGGAAAGACCTGCAGCTAAGGTGTGAGGATGTATGGGACTACCAAGGTTAATATCGCCACTTTTCAAAAATGATAAAGAACGCGACCATGTGGGACGTTTCTGCTGCGCCACTGCGATGACGGCACCGGGTACGAGTTGTCCATAGTCATGAATTAAAGGCCACCTTTTATTTTTCACTTCAAGTTCAAGTGAAGCCTTGGCCCGAAGGGGAGTGTCTAATACCAGCTCACCAGCTCATTAGAAATAGCAAGTCAAGCTTATCCGTCATAAACTTTTGGGGCCACGATATTTTGGCGCGCAGGTGTAGCCATGTTTTTAATGTAAACTTGGCACCGTTGGTTTAAAGTTTCAGCTTTAGAGGTGATATGCAAAGGCGTGTTAACGAAGGACTTATTCATAACTCTCATAAGTCGTAAAAGCTGGTGGAAGCTTAAAACTCGCGAAGGATATTTTGCCAAAACGGCTCCCCAAGCTTGGCCTGAAACGCTGGCTCATCTCCATGTCAGACTCATAACTCAATAGCCAATGATCTAGCAGAATTCTCATAATACAGAATACTCGAGTCAGCACCGAAGGTGGTAAATTCGTTCTGCTTGTACACAGTTCTCACATACTCAATGAGTTATAGTGTCAAAACACGGATTATCCACCGGGGCCCAAAACTCGTGGCACCAAATTGTACTTAGCAGCCATGGGCTCCAGTCCCATAACTTACGGGCCACGTTGAGGAACGAAAGAGCATTCGCCAGATCGGTGGGGCGATTTTACCGTGGCGTGGAGAAATCTCCGCTGAATAAGCTCAAAATTTCATGGGAAAAACAGGTTCATCCAACAGTATTAAGGAGCCGTGTCTTGTTGCAACGGCCCATTCATGCTAAAGAGTTCACTGAGCGCTGATGGCTATCGACGTGAACTGCTCAAGGTAAACTGATCTGCATATGCTGAACAAGGTGGGGGGTTGCCCCCAAAGTGTTGACTGGAACAATACGGTACCACTTGGCTTTTCCCTGAGATTAGAGAAAATCTCCCCGGTTCGCCCCCATCAACATGTTTAGGTACTCGGTTGGTCGGTGTTGATTTGGAAAATTTGCATAATGTTTGATCCCCAACTTCCGGTCAGAGATTGATCTGCGACGGTGAGGCAAGTGTCCTTTGGTGATAGTTGGACAGCAACAGGCGAGCTTTCTCGCCTCCAGTGACCGGATCTGACGCTAGTGGATTTTTTTTTTGTTGGCCCAAACCAAGAGAGCAGATTTGGAGATTAAGAAAACGTCAGGGAGAACCGGAGGCTAGGCGTTTTATGAAGTCGAAAATTCTGGCTATAGACACCAGCTTAAAGTTGGGCTTCGCGTGAGACTAATTGCCAGGAAAAACGCTGCGTTCAACTTGCTATTCATGCATACATGCAAATGCCATTTTGTGCATAAGAGGAAGCTGGATCAGGCCGGATGTTGTCATTAGCTACAGCTTGCATAAGACGCTAGTTAAAATGCAACGCTTGTAACCTACCTTACTATGCAATAGCCTTATCCAGCTTAATTGAAGAGAAACCTAGGAATAATACGAGTATTAACGCCGAGAAAAGGTTGGTTTAATTTTTCCGCATATTATGGTTCAACGTGTCAACTGACTTTGTGCTCCATTATACGTATTATGGCACACGTAGGAGGGGACTACAAGTTTACACGTGGCACTAATTCGGTGAAGTTCAATACAAACTTATCGTAGTATTGAAATATGTATGGCTCAAGCTTACATCCCGATAAATAAACCCATACAATTAAATAAAATTACAAAGGTGGCACCGAATATAGCTCACTTTGAAAAAGATGAAGCAAAAAATCTAGATATATTTTTTAAACAAAGTTTTGACCTTGCCGCATTACCATGAGTAGAAAAATGATTAATAAATAAGAAATGGCTAGAAACTAAAAATCAGAAATTAAAGTTGCGCAAAACTTAAGCTAAAACTAAAATTAGGATACATTATCTTTAGAGGTGCAAAATAATCGACAGAAAAGGGTTATTTCAGTGTGTAATATATTCTGATAGTTTTCTACAATGTTGCGTGAAGATAAAACCGGATTCCGCAAACGGTGCGTTTTTAGGGTTAGGGATACAAGCGTTGGGTCGGTTCGTAAAAGGATCTATTAAGCCCTCCGTAGCGAAGGTTATGGCGTAGATCATGTTAATGAGAGGGAGAGCTTGCTACAGGTAAAACGTCCGTTTTCCGTCCGGAAAAACTTTCCTTTTATCCTCGCTTTGCAATTCATAAAAGTTGATAGTGGTCGCTGGAAATTCTTCGAAATTTCCCCAAGTCGCCATAAAACTTACCACCGAATAGTTCTTTTAACGTGGCTAATAAGGGCCCCCATTTGGAAAGTTTAATAAAGCTGCAATTAGTTAAGAAAACGGCTTTCCTCGGGTCCTTTTCGTATCAGCGCCCAAGAATCTTTCTTTTATACAGAATCGTGAAAATCCCACATGATTTGCATTGTTGCGTCGGCGTATTTCCGGGCGCCATTCCGTCAATCTTTGCGGAACATATGTCCAACCATGCATTCACCGGCCTTTTTTGCACACATAGCAGTTAACTGCCACTGTGACAGTTTCTCTTCCCTCTAAAAAAAACGGCCCTTTTTTTGTTTATCTGTTTTCCTAACCCTAAAAAAAACCTGAGCCGAACAACTGTCGCACGCGTGTGGTGCTGACTGTTTTTCAAAGCGAAAATTAGGCAGGTGAGTCCAAACGTGTTTGCATTGACCCTTTCTTGGTACGAAACGCCAGCTAAATATAACAGAAACAGGTTTGGTATGATATTTCCGTACAGCAATGAAAGATGACTCCTAAAAGTAACCCGAGGGAGAACATCCAACCTACACCCACGTTAGTTATATTATGTTGTTTCAAAGTCAATAGAAAAAATGACCGGGGAATTTTGTGTGTGTGTGTAAAGAAGGCATGTGGGGTTGAAGAGTTCAGCTCGAAAGATAGCGAAGCTATGTTTTTAAAAATGTCGTGGGCTGCTGACACTCGAGTTGTTGGCCACATGCCGATGGTAAGTGGCGATTCGGGGGATGTGCCACTGCAGTAGGTGCAGCGGCGATGCCGCGAAGTCAAGCAGAAACGGAGTCTTCCGGCTTGGCCAGCGAGCTTACCATAGGACAGCAGCCCGTTGGTGATAACACTCGCCAACCGGGCAATCGTCGTCTCATCTCTTGGCTGAAACAACTTGGGAAAGGAGGTTTCTCAAGTTCGTTTCGAAAAAAGTATGTTTTTCTAGCGAGGGAAGACCACCTGCTTAACATTACATACTGGAGCTAGTTCAACCTCCGTTTTTCTTGGCGGAGAAAGAAAGACATTGCGCAACGGCTAGTTGCGGAACACTTGCCATGGATACCATAGAACGGCATTGACGATTTTTGTTTTCATTTCTTTGACGCTGGGACAACTATACAAGCTTTTTTTTACCTTCCTCTATGTCCCCAGTGACATTTACCGTACAATCTAATGTGTATCATTTGAGGTTTGGGGGAATTTTTTTTTTACGGGATACAATCGTGGTTTTAGGGAATGTTCACAGTGAAAGCTTGACATACCAAGGGTACTGGAAAGAATGTTGATACTTGTTGGTACGAGAATGTAAAGGTCGTATAGATCTCCGTAAGATCGGACTGGATTTTTATTTTATTTTGATCGATTTTGTTTTTCAGCAAAGGCTTTCGCCTGTGGGGGATTCTTTTTACTTCTACCATAAATACAGTGTTTACACAGATTTGGAGTTAGGGCCGATTTCATGAAAACGTTTAGGTTTCAGTAGCTTCTGACGTTGTGTACATATATTAGCTTAGCTTGAATTTTCTTTGGTTAGTTTGGGAAGTTTAGATTTGTACGTAGTTATGGGGTTGTAAAACAAGTTGCCAAGAATGCAATCATAAAATTTGGAATTTACGATGCGAGTTGCAAACTGTTGGTTGCGTTCTTAATAACATAACTTATTTCAAGCACATGGTCCAGTCTCTTGTCGCTATCATTTATTCAAAGTCATTAATGAATAATTAATATTGCTATAAAAGTACGAACGAATAATTTAAGTGATTCTACCACGTAATTCTAATTAAAGGTAGCTGTAACCAAGCGCTTATATGTAAATGTCGCGCTTTACTAGGGCCGAAATCAGCAAGGTGTCTATTTCGAACGTGCGATAACGCCGAGATAGGGGAACGCATTCCTGCCGAGTGATGCACAGTAGTGGTCAGAAAAAAACTATCTGAAAAGAGGCACTCTGCACAGGTAGCAGCCTTTCACTGCTGAAAGCGGCCCTAGCTGGCTTTCAAACTTCTGAGGGCCGTGTTCTAGGAGACGTATTCTAGTAGTGAAAGGAAAGGAAACAGCCATTTGAGCCTCCTGTCCAGATAGTTTTTTTATGACCACTACTGTACAGTATCGTTCGCTGAACATGACGTCAGGTGAGCGGTGATAGCCAGTCGTAAATTCAATATTTAAGCATTGCTATTAATTAGCTGGATTGATAACGATCGAGGAATTAGTAACAGAGTTCAGCCTTTAAGTTACGACGCAAACTTGGCTTACTTTTCGCTTCCGAAGGAAAAGCTTCCATTTTCGATGGTAGCTGACTATAGTTGGGACGGAGTTTTATCCTTAAACTCCGTTTCTTATTGTACTGACTATAGTTACTGACAATTGCCTAGTTGCTAAGCTGTTCTTCGAGGTTTAGTGATGGTTTGTTACCAACGCCGACTCAACCGGCTCTCTGGCGCCCAACAATTATAACGGAATAAATAATAAAACCCCTGCCGTTCAATTCAGCTAACTCAAACCAAAATTGGATATCTTGTCATTACCTGTAAAGGAATGAACGGATCCCTAATTTTTACTTATTTTTATTCTTGAGTTCGTTTTGTTTCATTTCTTCAGTTATTTTTTTCCGGATTCATCATTAGCACAGCGCGTTGCTCCTCGCATATTCTTGAAATTTTGAATTCCCTATAAGTCAAAATGTTTCTATAAAACACAAAATGCGGATCCTTTTTAAAGGTTTTTCAGTAAAAAGCTTTGAAGTAGTGGATTAAGTAGAAAGCATTTAAGTTTACAATCTCCGGAATTAGGTACGCACAAGAGGTTGGGATTACGAAGATGTTGCGTTCAATTTGTCTCCGTGTTTCAGACGTTTTTTCAGAGGACATTACGATGCTTCACTGTAAAAAAAATTGTAAATTTACAATTGCAGTAAAAAATTATAAGGACTTTACTGTAAAAATATTTTTAAATGTTTTTCTATAACCAATTCGTTGTAAAAAAATCAGTTTTGTAAGTATTTTTACAGTGAAGTCCTTGTAATTTTTGGCTGCACAACGAATCATTGTAAATTCACCAAATAATTTTTTACAGTGTTTAGTTTACATTGAAAATTTCGGCTAACGAACCAACTCCCGAGGAGAAAGCTGCTGGTCTAGTGAAACGCCGTACGTAACACCTTGTTTACTTCCTAGATGTTCAATGTTCAACCCAACCCAATTTGCAATTCCCTCATGCAAGAGTAGATGACTACCGCCACGTAGGAGGTTTCTTTCTCTCTTTCTTTCCTTTTTTTTGCGCGCAAAGGCGGTCAAATTTATGAAGCAACTTCGTTACTACTCCCCAAATCATCTTAATAGGCAATTATTAAACAGCGGACGGCCTCGTTAAATCATCTAGTTATTAAAACTGTCCGGGTCAATAGACATGTTTTATGCTGCACTAGCTTTTCCTGTATTGCCCCTAAAGCATTGTTACACATTTTATTGATCATGTGGATTACCTGACGACTTTCCTTTCTATACCATAAGCTGGCCAAGACATATTCGTATATGTCAAGACAAATGGTTTCTACATTACGATTGACTACTGTAACTCGGCACCAGCTGCAAGAAGACCCGCTGTGTACACCCAAAGGCTTTAACCTTTTGCCAGAGTTAAGTATTCTATACTACTAGTATTACCACAGGGAAGCTCTTAAATCCTTGCTTATGTTTCACTGTCATGCGCAAAAGTCCTGCGACGTGCAGTTCCGCGGAAGATTAACTACGCGGTTTTCTTAACGAAACCCCCCCCCCAAAAAAATGTAAAAAATACCTAACTAGCTAACAGCGGCATTCTACAACATGTACGCTGAATTATCGACGCGAAAAATTATTTGATTTACGGAAGGATGAAATGACTTAATCTATCTTGTCGAACATCTCTTCACCCATGGAAACTTCACATTCTTCCGAGGCCACGGACCTGGTGCCCTCTCATACAAAATCCTAACACTTGATAATTTACGATTACCGTGCACTATAGCGATATTCGAAGCTTGGTTAACACCTTTTTTTCGCCCCCAAAGAAAAGCCCAAAAGGTGGGAGTTCACTCCCATCGGACCAACCATTTTTTTATATGTCTTTATTTTTTTCAGTGCAGGATGGGTCACGTGTGATAAACGGCTATAATTATCATCTGCCTGAAAGGGCTTTCAAGCCTGGAAATAACCTTCTCCAATGAAGCAAGCAGGCCGTAATGCAAAAAACGGCTGCGGAGATTACCACCAAGCTAGAAAAAAGGCCCCCGAACCAGCTTGGCGACCGGTACCTCACCTTATTGGTTTCCAGAAGAGGAGTTGTTAGCTCGCAGCAAAAAAAAAAAAAAATAAACAAAAAAATGCGCTGGTACTAAGCTGAAACCACTACGGCTAGGACCAACCAGGGCTCTTTATCATGTTAAGCAGGGCCAAGTTGCGGATATTTGCCAGTTGCCCTGTTCCTCCACTCTATATAAGGTGGTTTAATAGGAAAATGCGTGACAGAGGACCTTGCAGGCGCCACTGTCTTGTGCGGAGAACGCTGGCGCATGCCGTTGACCTCGGTACATCCGAGACTGGTTTGCAACCTTTGTCTGCTACCATCGGAGAATCAGCTTGTACTTCTGGGCCGTGGTCAAGGCCACTACGTTTTGACTGTTTTCGGCGAAATTGCGGCCAGTTTTGGCAACTTGCCAACTCTGTTGCAATTGGCGGACAGACAAAGCGCTGTGTGGGTTTATACTGTCATGTGTCGGTCTCAGCTTGATATTGAAAGATATCGTTGATGTACCCACAGTGCAGCATTTGATATAGCAATCCTGTCATACGATGTCATGTTAAGTCTAAGCAAAATTTTTCTGTCAATAAATCAAGTAGTCGTACTTGCAGCTCGCAGACAGGGTCACGCATTAGACTACTCATACCTGTAAAAAAAATATTTTAACGAGTATTGAGTATGTGTACTTAGCCATGAGAAAAACGGAAAGGCAAGTCGTGGATGGAAGTTTGTTTTCTTTAGAGCTAATGGAATTCGAAATTTGCTAAGCTTTCACGTTGATATACAGTGGAACCCACTTAATTTCCTATCGCATAATTTCATAAACCGCCTAAATTCATACTGAACATACGGTCCCGTTTTATTCCCATTTAATTCTGTAGAGAGATGATTCGTTTTATTTCAAATCGCATTATCGCATAAACCGCCTAAATTCCAAGAAAGACTGAGTCCTGGTGGGCATTTAAAAATGCTACGTAACTCCAGCTAATTCATAGGCAATCGCAAGGCCAATTCGTGAAACCAGGAGGCCGCAAAATTCCCAGAAAGGCTTCGAAAAAACTCGTATCTGAGCTTAATCCTTTAGCCACGGACCTTTCACCTTTCGCCTAATCCGCAAAGGATTACTTAGTCCATGGAGCCGCACAGGTTACTTAGTCCATGTTTAATAGCGTGCTGTAAAACGGGAAGTGAAGATGTCGAGGAAAAAGCACACAAGCTCATCACTTAGCCAGCGAATCGAAATTTTCCATTATGAACTTTTTTCCTAAGAAATAGCGAAAGCTTTGACCAGTAACGTTATAATACAAGTCTATTTTAGATGTAAAGATATTTGCTTTCCTTTCGTGTTTCTTAGCCTTCTAAAAGGCAACTCCGTTTTATTTCAAACTCCGCGTAAAGTCATAGAGATCGTCCGGTCCCGAGCCTATGTAATAAAGCGGGTTCCACTGTATGTTGTTGTTGTGGGTGTTTTAAGCCGAACGACGTCCAAGTACCGACGTATTATCGTCTACGACTTCCGTTTTGATATTGTTTCTGATTTGTACATTTTTTCTTGTTTCCCATTCCTGGCTTGATTAGATAAACTCGATTATCTCAGTGTTGTTTAAAGAACATTGATATATAAAGCGGATGTAGCTATAACTTGAAAATTAGATTGTTATTGTACATTCTTTTGTATGTTCATAAATTACACAACAGATGGCTGGTAGGCTTAAGAAGAGCGTCGCTACCACTCTCAAAGGTATTGCCAGCTAGTCTCATCTTTCACCTGTTACTTAATAAAAAGCAGACTGGCTGGGTCACTTGTTTGCGCGGAATATGGATGGGTCCGTGAATTCGGTACCGGAGTGTTTGCATAGACACAAGGAATGGTGGGCAAACGCGGTGTTTATGACCGCATGCAAGTGAAAACATTAAATGACGAAAAGACATTAACGGCCAACCTGTGCATCTGCAGGATATTAACATACTGGGTTGAAACATCTGCAAATGTTTCACCCGTACAAGGAAAAAAACAACAACCACAGCAAATATTTTTTCTTTATGCTTTTGTCTCGCGCTTTATGGCTTCTTATGAATAGTTGTAAACCTTTGAACAGCATGGGCAGAATTTTTGGGTTGTAGCTGCGCATATTTCATCAAAAGCCTCAGAAAGCTGTCCCAAGTTCACAAATCGCGTAAATTACCAAGTATCGGCAGCAAACTGGCAAGCTGCACTCGCATAGTAACATCAGCATAGTCCAGTTTAGCAACAGAACTTTTTCCACCTGCAAGTTTCATGTATGGAAAGTTTACGTAAGAAAGATACCACGGGAGGGTTTGGTCTTTCCTAATGAGTTTAATAATAACGTGCTCCGTTCTTTGTGTAAGAAAATTTGCATATAGCAAAGGCACAAAACCGGTTGGAAACGAAACTTGCCGGTTCCTTTTTGCACGATTGTTCTAGGGCCCGAGTTCGAATAATGCTGATCTAACAGTCGGTTGTTGGTGAAAACTACGTTGGCAAAAGGGTGTCTGGACCTGTTAAAGCAAGAAGGTAGAGCGTAGCGGAACTTAGCAGCATTGAAAACGAAAAGCCGGGCAAAGTTTTCCTCGTAGTTGCAAACGGTATTCCTGGCACCGTTAGAACATCATTCCACAAGGTCATGCGCATGTGCACGAACTTTTTTGGAATAGATAAAAACGAATAGCTAGCAATTCACTTTTTGATTCTGGTATTTCGAATCTAGCCAGGAGAAACGGATTCCGGCCTCCTGCTACAATGATGTACAATCACTAAGGAGAACGGTAAAGATTTAAATTCTATTGACTGTGCTAGTAAAAAGTTGTGTCAGAATAACATGTCACTAAATCTTCGGGGTTTCACGTCGTGGACACAAGTGAGCACGCCTGTATAGCTTGCCAGCGATTTCTACCAGCACGGCGAAAGAAAAGAATAATTTTCACATTTTCAACTTCCTTTCATTCATGCACTTTTAGGACTTCAAGGCCTTCATTCAAGTCTTAAATATGACACCTTAAGCGAGTCTGTAGACACCTTGAGGTGACCAATACCGTGAACAAGCTCCATTTTTTAAAAAAGGAAAGGTCCCTGGCTTTTTTGGGAAAGTAATAGCCACTTTATGGCTGACATGTCATTTGTCACCTTGTTTGATCATTTTTATAGAAGAAAGAAGCGAGGCATCGGTTGATCGAACTCGTTCCGGCGAAACAATTTTTTAGGACTTCCGCAAGTCGTCACTTTTTAAGATTGTATCAGTTAAAAGCCCCAGGGTATCAGGTTAGTGACTCCGATGCAGGTATGGGAGCGTTTTGCTGCCAAAAAGGATAATTACTGCCATCTAGCGAGGAATTCGTGAATCCGTAACAGTAAGGCTAACGAAAATACCGGTAACCTGCTAGATGACGTTTCTTTCTGAATTGTGTGAGAAAATGGGACAGAAACGGAAGTTCATCGAACTTTTGCAATTTCTGTTTTCAAAGACTTAGATACCGTTAGTATAACTATAGTTTGCGAAAGTTACTACCTCCTTTAGCACATATTGGCTGACTTAACAAGTTTCATGTATGTCTCGTTTTTGCAGTTATTTTTTTTTTGCTTATCTTTTGGTTCCCTAACCCTTCTTCTTCTTCTTCTTCTTGGGGTTTTGAGTCGTACCGCGCCATCTCACGGGTGCATTTACGACTGCAGCTTTCGTTTCTTGTGGTTTCTTAGTTTGGATCCCTTCGGACGTTCCCTAACCCGACAATAAGATGTGTTCCTAATTTGCTTCATTGTCGTATCAGTAGAGGGTGCAACGGAGTAGCTGCCATGTCAGCAGGTTATCTGAAAAAAAGTACGAGGTCCGTATTGTAAAAAAAATCATCTCATTGAAAAGAAAGATGGAAAGGCAGCGAACAAAATGGGTCTTTCACAGTTCGAATGCGGTTGTGTCAGTGGCATGCGCGTTGGTGTTACGCGATTTGCAATTATAAGCAATACGCCAGAATGCTTGCAAATACGTCATCCATTTCCGCGAATTAACACAGGTGAAGCTGCAAATTGCCAATTCTCAGTAGGTCGTGACGTTCCTTCATTAATTGTTCCTATAGCAGTCGCAGTTTTCCATTAAAGACGTATGTCTTTTTTTCATTCTTGCCAAGAGGTTTTATATTTTGCGCGTAGAACAATATATTGTATTTCGCGATTTTCGATATGGCGGTTACATCACTGGTGCCTTCTGCTGCCACAATCGCGAATGTTAAGTTGTATGACGCACGACGCTGACATTTCGCATTTAAGTCGAATGTTTTGTAATAGATAAATAAATTGTGGAAAAATAAGTACGAAAGGGATTCAAAGTTCTTTGTCTTCCGTTTTTTTTCAGATATGGAGAAAAAGGGAAAACGAAACATAGACATGCATAGCTTCGAGTCCTACTTGAGATAGTTACAGTATTTTGTATTATGAAAAACTGTATGCATAAACTATCTGTTAGGTTCCGTTCATTGTCTGGCATTTGAGTCCAACGCGAAACACGAGTTACACTGTACGAAATATTTTCTTCTAAGGATGTACAAGAGAATTTTAATTCACTGACCCTTTTCAATGTCACAACAAAAGTAACTGACCGCTTTTTGCCGCTTCTCGCGGAAGCTGCGGTCTCCATAGAATGTCATTTAGCTTATCAGTGAATAGTTTGGGAGAACAGGTTTGTGACAAAATGCTTTAGCGTGGTTCCTTTGTCCAGCTATTGTGTTCTAGACTTTTTCATACGATTAAAACCAGCGGCTTTGGTCTGCGGTTCGCGACCCACCAGTGGTCCGTAATTGTCTACACCGAGTTCCGTGAACTGGTGTTTCTAATCACGAATGGAAGCCAACGTAATTGCATGTAGAGGTATAGCATTTGTAGGTGTCAACATTAAAAACATGATAAATTTGGGGGTCTTTATGCACAGCAAGTATAAAAACCACCTAGTGGCCTCGTTTAGGGTGCATTTGCGCCCTGGCTCATTTTCTGCTGATTTTCAGTGGCTGGCAATTATCAAAGGTTTGAATAGAATGAAAATTACTTGGCTCATATAAATTTAATGCCTCGGGAATGAAAAGAATAAAAATTAGGTTTATTACTTTTTTACGATTTTGTTACTCTTCCAGATTATGGTCGTTCAAACAAGTTGTTATGAAAATGTTGCACTATTATAGAATTGTATTTTTGTCTAATACTGAAGAATCCACGGACCATTTAAAATGTGCTGTAGATCTTGTTTATATGTCATGGTTGAATAAATAACGACTTGAAACACCTTTATGAAAATTTACAGATCAATCAATAATGGAACCATTTTAACTGTATTTATAGCAAAAATATCCTTATTTTTTTAAAAAAATAAAACACTCGTTCCATCCGCGCTGTAGCATTCCACTTGAACTTTTATATCTCACGTAAGATATCCCTAGAGAATAGATACGTTCGTAACGTATTGTTCTGCAACTTAAGCTTTATTTAGACCCTATTCCTGAATTGTGTATTACTCAAACTAAGCAGAACTATGAAAACAGAAGAACACTATTATTATAAAGAACATAGCAAATCATAGTAATATCGATCTCACTACTAGTTTCCGCTCTTTTCTCCCGAATGTCAAAATTAACATGCGATATGTAGTACCCCCAATCTCTCCCCCATCAAAAAATAAAAAATTACAGGTCAAATTATCAGCACTTCATATTTAGAGTTTTTGTTTCAACATCCTTCCGTTTCAAATAACCCATCTACGACCATTTTTAGCCTTAAAAAATACACATGTAATGAAGTCTGATAATAAAAGGAACCATCAACAGGCGGACGCCTACGATGGATTCATTTAAATAAATAAAATAACCCATCTCGATATGGTAAACAAAGAAGAGTTGAGCAACCTAACTAAGGTAACACATATGACCACGACCCGTGAATTGATTATGCGATAGTCAAATTTCCGCAGAAAACTCTTCACGGAACCTTTGAACGCCAACCACGTTACTCCCTGGATTAACCCAGCGGTTGTCAAACCGTACGCCGCGGTTTCCATGAAGGACGCCGTGACATGGATCGATAATTTTGACCAACATTACTTTCAGCACACCTGGTCTTAAGGCCTGTTGCCGTGCTACATGTCTTGCATGGCCAAAAGCGCCGCGAAATGAAAAGTTTGCGAACCACCCGATTAACCCTTTTATTGGTAACCCAAGGTTAAGCACCACTGACTTGGCTCTGTGGGTGAAGGTTGGTTCCGATCCCGCTTAGCGTTTCACTTTTTGTCGCTCGATGGCGCGGAAGCCGCCAATCCCGCCAAAAGCTTGACCCGCTATCCAAAATAATAGCGTAAACCAACGCTCCCATGCCAACCGAGAACACGGCGTGCTACGGGTGAAGAAGTGTTAGGGCAGTATAGCCGTTAGCATGTGCAGATCGTCTTGGACTGCTTGGCTCTTTGTGTTGTGCCTTTTTAATCCCCTGCTGTGACTCGCAATCTGATTTTGCCCAGAGAAACAGTTTTTTCCTCCCTAAACTATATTGGATTTACTCTATATTCCCAACTTTGCGCTGCTGAGATCACGGGACCTTTAAATTCTCAAGGTAAGTTTCTCTTCCCTGTGCCGACTGCTTTATATCCTGAAACATTTATCTGCCCAATCTTGTCCCATCCCATTGTCTGACACGTCTGTCCTATATCTTCAAACGTAATTTAATCCTCAGACGTATTAACCCAACGAAAATAAAATCCAAGTGCTCGAACGCTTTCGTATCTTCGTACGTTGCTTGTCCGTATCAAGTACGTGACCTTTCAAGGATTTTTTTTCTTGTTTGGGGCTTCCACTATTCAGCCCCAAAAAGTACCATAAAAATGACAGAGCTCGCTTGTTTAATTACCTTAAGTGATTAAAAAAGGGACTTGACTAACGTATTTGCCCCCGAGCAAGGTCTTCGGTACGTTTTCCTAGCCTCGGAAGGCCATCGTAGTTGTCGAAGAAAATCCTCTCATCTTTACGGACCATAACCAATAAGATAGAGGGGTCGCCATCGTTTATTCGTCAAAAAGGGGCTCCGGTTTTTGCCTTTTGTACACACAAAACAGCTCAAGGCAGAACAGAATATGTTCAAGATCTCGGGGGGGATTAGCTTTAGGGGCTTAAACGAAAGAATGTTCGGCCTCAAGTGCAAAAGACATCTGCTTATGTTCGTTAGGCCCCAGTTTCCCACCCAAACGTACCACAAAAAAAAACTTTAGGGGGTACGTGCAAGAGCAGAACACGTAAAAGGGGCGTGGCTTTTCGGTGCACCGTAGCAGTAAGGGGACACTACTTTCCTGGGGTCGCTGTTGGAAATTGAATACAGCAATTTGTGCGTAATTAGAGTTAACAGGTCTAAATAGCCCTAACCTTGGAAGTATAGCGTGACCATCGTTTCACGATGAAAGCTTCGTTTCGATTCTGCGTGACGAACGATGCAATTCCTGATACTGTGCAGCTACGCCTTGGCCGTATCAATGTCCTTACGCTTTACGTTAAAATACGAGCCTGGTTGTGTGGAAATAACGACCATGTACATAGATTCTTATGCTCGCAACGGAGTAGAACAAGAATATTGAATTCTTCAATGTTTAAGTTTAAAAGTTTTAAGACGGACCACGTCGATTGTTCGACGTATTGAATTTTTCAATGTTGTATTTTGCGAAAAGGGTACAGCAGTATAGAAAAACCACACTGGGTTGTTATACTGTGCAAACGAGGTAAAAAAATAAAGTATTTCCATATGCAAGTAAATAAAGTATTTTTACATGAAAATAATTAAATTATTCATACATGAAAATAAATAAATTATTACATTTTGTTAAGAAAAGGTAAAATATGGTGGACAGTCGAAGTTAGAACTGCTTAAATTACCTGTAATTATCTAGCGAAAATTAACAAAACTTTTTCAGAAACGGGTTTAAAAAGGACAAACATTTTTTTTTCAAAAATGAAACTAGTATTTTTAGCGTTAGCATATTACGTAGCGTACTGTATTGGAGACCGAATTCTAAATCAAGGCTAGATGTTACTGTGTTCTTTTTGGAGGGGATTTATATACGTCCTTTAGGGGACGAATTATCCCGAAAAAATGTTGGAGGAGTATGTAAAAAGTTTTGAATTGAAAGCCATAAACGGCCGGTGATTATTCTCGGTTGGTTGAGGCCAGATTGCTCCAACAGCAACACGAAAGCCTAATAATTGAGCCTTTAGGCCGGGGAGACACGTAGCATCGAGTCCATGTGTCAGGATTTCTCAATTGAGGAACTCGTTAATGACAGGACACGTCTGTTTGGTAGGTCAGGTCGCCTTAATTGCAGCACCTTTACCTAGTGCCGGGCGTTTGGTGGCTTTTAACCGGCCCAACGGTGTTCCAGGTTTGGGGGATTTCTGCCTCACGTGCAGGTTTGTATTGACGGAAGCCCAGAAAGAGAGCCAACAGATACGTGCTGTGAATAGGTCATTTGTAATCATTTAAGAGCCGATAAGGAAGGCGAAAACCCGTCTTGCCCGGGCCAAAAGCCACTCGACTCTTTTCCATTCCACATTCTTCATCGGAGAACTCCCGTTTCGTTCATAGAAACCCATTTAGATACCGCCTGTAATCTCAGTTTACAAGTTCTGATAAAAACAGTTGATAAAAAATCCTTTAACGACCTCATTAGCGCACCCTCGTCACCCAAGTTTTGGGAGCAAAAAACACAATAAAAATAATACTAAATGCATGGCGAAATAAAAATACATATGTAAAAACTGGCTCGCGGCCAGTACCTACTTAACCATATGTGGCCTAATGGAATTCACGTGTTGCCAACGTTTCCTCCCGAAGAGAAGATACCGGGGGCGCATTCTGAGTATTCGCCGACCAATTTCCGGGGAATTTTTGGGTTTGGTAAGCGTTTTTCGAGTTAAGGGAAAAAGAAGGTGTCTGAGCTTGTAGTCATAGAGTAGAGCTACGTTGGCATTCTTTGTTGGGGAACACGCATGATCGGAAGACGCAGCGAAAAGGTGGGAAAATGACATCCGCCGCCTGTAGCCAAAAAGTTCACGTCGAAAGCCCTTGGAGCGAAGATCCGCTGCGAAAGGTTTACACCAGTAGCTCTTTTGTTACATTCCTTGCTGCGTTGCTGGAGCAATTAGCTCGTTGTCTTAACCAACAATGTAACCAACTTCGTGGCCTCCAGCTTTGAAAATCCCGGTTTGGGGGAGAATAAAAGGAATTGCACCGTTTATTTTGGCGCATTTCCTTGGAGGGAAATCTTTTTTTTTTCCTGGCACGTGCTGTTAGAGAAGGAAATAAAACTTGAGCCCTTCCTTTTTTCCATCAAGGCAAAAGATTTATTTTATTATTAGCACCGCAACTTCTCGCCAACCTTTTTCCCTTTTTTTTTTTTCTTGGGGTGTATTTCCTTCATTCTCCTCTTCGTTCGGTCGTCCCAACCTCCCAAAGCTCTACAAATAGTATTAGAAGTTGAGGTACCTGAGTGTCGATCCCGTTAGTTTCTTCTGGCTACAGCAGGGCCGAGGACCTGCTTTTGGGGATCTGGGTATCAACATCCTAGAAGGAAGAGATACCTTTTGGGTGGAAGATCTACCTCGAAGAAAAGGTTTGGGAAGTATACAGTACAATACATAGTTAAGTTTGTCGTGCCTACCCAATTATCTCGATACTACTTCCATCTGCTTTCTGACACTTTGCTTGGGAGGTGGAAACGTACTGGGAAATCGTGGGATGAAATAGTGTGCTGGAAGAAATCCGGGAATATAAGTGTTGGGTGCTAGTGGGAGAAGGTAAAACAAAGTGCAGCAGTGGAGGGAAAAAGCGTCTGGCGAGTGTACTTTGAGATGGAATCGTGAGACAAACGTAGGTATTGCCATTTGGTGTTGGAAGCAAAAAGAGAGATTTCGACTGGTTTCGTTTTTAATCGGGTAAGAAAGGGAAAGTTATAGAAAGGAAAAGAGTTTGCAGCCACTGGAGGTACCACATTGGAAAAGAATGACGACCCAAAGTGGGAAAGTAAAAGTAGTGTAAGAACGGTTACAATCCTTGTCCCAGATAATGTCGCCAGTCATTAAAAGAAAATCCGCTTAAAAGTTTAGCGAGCGCATTCAAACTTGCTCTGTTCTCTTAGGATCAAGCTAGCGTGTCGAATCCTCCGATTGGGAAAACAAAAACAAAAACAAGTTTGTCCCGTTAGAATGTTACGAGGATTTTGTATTGAGTGTATCATTAGGTCGTTCAAGAAAAAAGACACAGAAAATATCCGGTACAAATTATGGCGTGAAACATTTAACACCTGCGCTTGGGAATTCTTGTCCAGTCTTTGTTCATTGAAGTCTGATAAAAGCGTGTTGCTTTGTACGACAGCTTCGAACAGAATGTACTGAAATAGGCGAATAGTTTAAGCTGTTTCACCTGCTAATGAAGGTAAATCAGCCTCCAGAGGCTTAATTAGACTTGTGCGGTTTGTCCAATCCCGTTTGCATTGCCCATGACTGTACACCGTATAATATAAATGAATTATAAATGAATTATAAATGAATGGTCCATCATATAATAGCTAAGTTGAATTATGGTATCCCGCTTCGAAATATGTAAAATGCAGGCTGGAACTTTTTGAAAGACATTTTTCGATTAGACGCCTAGAGGGGAGGGTGCTGGTTTTTGTCCAAAATCATTTCCCGGAGACAGATCTTTTCAGCGGTGCCAGTTAAGCATGGCTGCATTGTGCGGTTTTGACTTTTCCACTGTGCAGCCATGAATGTTTTGCGCTTGTGTACCGAGGCGCCTTTATCACCCGAGATCTGGTTACGTTTCTCTTTCGTCCTTCCAAAGGGATCAGTTACACACGTTAAAATCCCCAGCGAGAATTTCTGCGTTTGGGGGTTTTTTAATCGCATCAACAAGAGCCCTTGTCTAAACAATCCCAGTTGGCCCGCCAAGTTTTGTTCTTTCTTTCCGGGGATTTAATCCAGGCCTGGCTTTTCAGGTCGAAAAGTCAGGAAAGGAATTTTTTTTAAATAGTGATATTAAGGCCACTGTATACCGACTTGCCTTATGGACAAATAACATGGGAAACCTCGTGAATAATTTTGCGTTTGCTGCTAAGTAATTTGGCAAAATTTCCTGACAGTAATGTTTTGAATAATAATAATATCTGGAATCTGACTTCGTTATATTTTCGAAAATGTTGACAGTTAATTTGTAATCGCTCGAGAAATTTCACTGTTTTTTTTCAAATTTCGAAAATTTCAGTCCAGTTACTTAGCAGCAAACGCAAAATGATTCATGAGGTTTCCCATGTTATTTGTCCATAAGGCAAGTCGGTATACAGTGGCCTTAAAGGAGAGTTCGATTTGTACAATATTACTTAAGTTATTTTTTAAAAATAAAGTATAAGGTTGGAGAAAAGGTTTGAAAAAGGTTGAAATGAGTGAACTGGGGTGGAATGCTGCCCCAAAAAAGAGGCAACGTTACATTAGAAACGAGGTGTGGTGGGTTTAGACATGGTAAACCTTAATCGATAGCCGTAAGTGTCAAATGTCTTTAACGTTGCGGTTTGGGAAGCTATAATGCCGGAGCTGTAAATTTTCCAACTCGTAATCCGTAATTCAATGGAATTTTTGCGGTGAAGGAGATGATGCCCGAGCGTTGAAAATTTTGAAGGCCAAAGACCTTTAAAATGGGGCCCTAACGTGACCAATTGCTGAAAGGGCGTTAGGAGGGGTTTGGGCTTGATTGTAGTACCACGAGGGAGCCCCTTCGCTTGTCATAATCATTATAGCGTCATCACATTCTTGCTGTTTGGTCGTATCCGCAGTTGTGTACAACTACCAGGGATATCCAGAGGCTTCTGGATTCGTGATGAGGTGTTTGTCCCGATCCAACCCAGCCAGGTGCTACACCCAAAAGCCCATTGTCTTGTAGACTTAAAATGGAAGACTTTCCTCCTTGACAATCCTCTTTTATGGATCGTTTTCTTTTTTGGGTTTGGATTTTTGTTTCCCTTTTTTTATTTCCTCTTTGTATTATTTGTATTTCTTTTCTTTATTTTTTTTGGCTCACTTTAAAAAAAAACTCAAAAGCCCCTGGATAGTTGGAATATGACAGTAAGTAGGTTACGAAATAAAAAAGTTAATTTTCCAGGTTGACAATGCATACGGATTTATAAGGGCCCTTCTTTGGAGAGGTTTCTTGTCCTGACAGATTAGACACGCAAACAATACTGTCCTCCAGGAGCCAATTGGACACAGGGAAGCTCTCTGATAAAGAATGGTAAGCGTGGGAAACAGTGACCCAATCTGTTTTCCAGCATAATGACTCCAAATGAGCCCTAATTATAACACAGTTAGCTTTACTGTGAAAGCGCTATCCTTTTCGGAAAATAAAACGAAGTAACAAGTGAGGTTTGACTCGGGACCATTACGCGTTGTGGTGGGTCAAGAAGCCCAGTAAGGTTTTAAGTTTCCTTATGGGAAAGTTTGGGCACTTCTTTTGTTTTCATTTAGAGAGGTTGGCTGTTCGTGCGTTGCGTGAATACCCGTTGAGAAAACGGCAGTGACGTCGTGGTTTTCGTGATACAGTTGTCGTTTATTTTGAAAAGTGGTTAAGCAACCATTTAGGAAAAGGACAGCCAGCTCGAAGGAATCAAGATTACGCCGTTTTTGTTACCCAACAAAGGCGGTCCACAAAGGACTCAACGAACTCTGCCCTGCTTGACAACTTTCACTTTCGGGATTTTTCGCTAGGTCATACGATTCCCGAATTTGGAATTTAAAAAGACTTTGCGAAAAAAAGAGGACGACTCGGTGATGGTTTAACTTGTATGGCAAAGTCCTTGCACTACACGTGGGTGTTGTTTCCGGTTTCCGTGTAGGGCAAAGATGGCGTCATGGGCTAGAGCCCCAGCGTGGCTCGTGAAGTAAGGCCTGACGCGTGGATAGGTGAGGGACGTTCGAGAAGTTGCGCCAGTGTGGCGTCATGGCAGCCGGAGTCGTTTAACGCGCACAGTGTGGTAGGGGAGCGCCAGGCGCGCGAGATTTGAATTACTGCTGGGTTGGTGCGCCAAAAGAAAGAGGTAACTGTGAAGTCAGCGTTTATTTTTAGCTGGTCAGAGTTCGTCTTGGGGGCTCTTCCACTTGAGCACTGCCCGTGTGCAGCCGTAGTAATGGGCTTTGCCAAGTTTTTCGTGCCCTGCATGCACCACCCCCTTCTGGTAGCCATATGGACACAGGAAGCCTTACAGTAGCACGGATTTCCTGTCGGCGAGGTTGTGCTGTGTGTATGTGTCTATTATCTGGCGTGCTTTGGCAAAGTGGTATTTTTTTCCCATAATTTATTATTCAGTCTTCTGCGCCATAAAGTGAGTCGTAGGGTATCTTACAGAGTTCTAGGAGCCTTTTCCTTTGGCACTATGCCCGTGGGGTACAATGTGGGACTTTTAAATCAGTGGAGGTTTCGGGGTCCGTACTTTTTAATTCTAGACTTCAAGGATTCTGTTTGAATACTAGGACACAGCAGGTTTTGGTCTTTATTGTTATCGATTACATTTTGTATTGGTGGCGTCAAGCTTTGAGCTTGGAGATTAAGTAAGCCGCTCTGGTAAGCTTGTTGCATCGAAATAATTTAAGGCGAACCTAGCTCATTAAGTTATTTTATTTATTGGGCAGGATGGGTAATGAAATTAGGTTGTTTCAGCGTTCTTGTGATAGTTTTAATGGACAGAATGATTTTCAGTGGATACTTTAGAGAGGGTTTGTTTTTAACTTTTATACATTTCGTTAGGCGTCCGAGCGTTGTTGAATTAAAAGCACTTCCTGCGGCGAGTTAACGATAGCTAATTGCTTGTTTGGCCCAAGTATGAAAAAAGTTTGCATTTCCGGTGGTTAATTAAGGACATATGAGGTTGTGAATGAAGTTGTGTTGCGTGCAAAGTTTTTGTACTGTGACCTGGAAGATCTCGAAATACTTGGAGTAACTTTTTGGAATATTTTGAATAACTCGGAACGTGACTTACTTTTGAGTCTCGAAATGTTTGTATAGACTTTTTCTGTTTTTCAGAACACATTGAGAGTCATTGTAAATTCTCTGCAATATTACAATGGAACAGCTTTGCCCTGAAATGGCCTGAAATTTTATGTAATTCTTAAAAAATTCTTATACTCTCCATGAGCTTGTATCAAAAGCATCGAAAGGCGGAGTCCTATCTATCAGTTTTTCAAACTTGATAAGTTCAAAAACTATGCGAAAAACTTCACTACCTGTCACTTGTTTTAGAGAACTTAAAAGTACGTCGGTCGTTGTAAAACCGTACGGGATTTTCCCCTTATCTTGCTCATTTTTTTCGTGACGGAATTTTCTAAATCCCTTGTAATCACGTCAAGGTTGTTGACTGGTCGACGGAAGAAGTTCCGTACAGCACAGCACAGCACAGCACAGCATTGTATTATGTTGTGTTCTCATGTCAAGGCGTTGATACTCTAAGCTGACGAGCGACAAAAGAATCCGAGGTGTGGCCACATTCTGCAAAAATGATAAGAATTTATCTGGCAATTTAAAGGTCGCTGTAAGGAACTACCTTCTTTTGTTTCATGAAAAAACGCAATTGTTGCTCGAGACTTTTATTTGACTTTGTTGTCATTCTCGCTGGCTCGGTCCGGAAGTTTCGGCACATGCAAGTGAAGGAAGGAAGAAGAAGAAGAAGGCTTGTTTGGCGTGTGGAAGGACGTTTATTTTGGGTTCTATTCGAGTTCGTGGGAGGGTGAGGCAAGTTTCCAAACTTGCCAGAGAGAAGAAAACCCATTCTGTGTTAGGAGAAGACACGCCAAAGCATTCATTTTCCTCTGCTTGCTCATTTTGAACGCTCTTTCATTACGCGAGCTTTCCAAAGAGTGCTGTGGCCGTGGCATAAACTATAAAAGTGTTTTGTGTTGTATTTTACAGGAAGTTTTTACCTGCTTTCCGTGGTACAGACATGTAATTGAACAAGTCCGGCCTGGAACATCGTTTGCGGTGACTTGGCTGTATTAGTAAATAAATACGTCAGGAAAAAGTGGCCATGCCTGGCAGCGCCCAGTTAAGCATGGGATCAGACGATCATTTGCCCGTGTCGCCGACTCCGACCATGTCGTCGACTGGCTCGAGGGACTCGATTTCGGTGAGCGCGCGAGACTACAAAGGATCGAAAGCGTTTCGGGAATCGCGCGAGTATATTGATGTTCGCAAGCAGACCGCTTACGATGTCCGCAGTGAATCCAGCGAAAGTATGGACGAGAAATCCACTTCAGGCAGCTCTCATAAACACGTAAGCTTTTTCGTTAAAAAATAAATAAATAAATCCTTTGTCCAGTAATGAACAAAAAAAATGTATTTGCTAAATCACAGAGGTCTAATTAAGCCTCTCGAGGCTCATTTCCTTTCATTAAGGGGAGAAAGGGCTGTACCAATCGTTTTACGGAGTGAAAGGTCGACCGCGAATTTTCAAAGCGAATTTCGCCTTTTGAGCCAAAGTTCTGACCGACATATCTGCATTGGTTGGAAAAAATAGACAAAATTCAGTAAGGAAAGCAACTGTATTTTACAAAGGCCACTTCAACACAGTAAATAGCAAAAAAAGGCTTAAATGTCGAACTAAAATGCCCGGTCTATCTTTACAAGAATTGCGACGTCTATCTTTAGAAAAATTACAAGAAATGTGAGCCAAACAACAGTTAAAATATGGTGCAGCCTAAACAGGATGAAAGAACTGTGACCATCAATACTTCTACATCTTTCACTGTATTGTTTATACACTCTTTAAGGCCCGGGTATACACCCCCCTCTTATGGACGAATAACATGGGGAATTCGGGGGATGCTTTCTCAATAATGGTTCTGTCAATTTCGAATCAATGTGGGCAGTTAAGTTGTTCTTATTAATATCTAGTGCATGTGTTTGAGACTTTTTAAAAGTCTGATTTAATCAAATTTAAAAACTGTCGGAACATTTTTACATATTGCAAAAAATTTGACAAATGTAAAATCTCGCTTTCTTGTGCAGTAGGTATCTTTCTGCTTTATTTTTTGCTGAAAGAAAGATTCAAATTGGAGGAGTAGTTTTTACGAAATCATGACTAGAATTCCCAAATTTTAGGAAATGATTTCGTAAAAACTAGTCGTCCGATTTGAATCTTGTTTTCACCAAAAAATATAAAAAAAGATACCTACTGCACAAAATAGCCCGATATTAAATTTTTCAGTATTTCAAAATGCGGAAAATTTCACCTAGAGTTTTTAAATGTAACGTAATCATATTTTAAAACATCTCAATCCAGTGCACTAGATATTAATAAATACAACTTTACTGCCCACATTGATTCGAAATTGACAGAACCATTATTGAGAAACCCTCCCCCGAATTCCCCATGTTATTCGCTCATAAGTGGGGTGTGTATACCCAGGCCTTAAATAACATTTTGTTTCAAACTTCGCGGTCTACCTTTTTGTATGGACAGGGATTGGTTGAAGCTTCAAGCCCCTTCACCCTTTAATGAAAGTAAATCAGCCTCGAGAGGCTTAATTAGACCTCTATGAATTGGCAAGTACAGTTTTTTTTGCTCATTACTGCCCAAGCCACTTTAAAAAAAAATCAAATATAGTCAATATACCCAGTAACGTCAACAGGCTGCAGCCTACGACGTCTTCCAAATCCACCAAAAATAAAATAAATAAATAAAAATAAACAAGGTTGGAGAAACAGAAGGGGCGTCAGCAAAGGAAGCAAGAGAACTGCTTGGGGGGTTTCCGTTTCGCTGTGGGGATTTTGATCTTGTTTTTCCAATCTGTAACAGGATCTCTCATCAGAGTTTATACCAACCAGAACCAACAAAGTGGCGACTTCCCGTCCAGCATATAACCCTTTGCAGTTCATCCGTACCGGCCCCGCGCCGCTCTTCCAAACGGCGCAGCAGCAATTAAAGCAAGCCGAAGAGTTGAAGAAGATCCGGACGGTGGTGAAAGAAGAACCTGAAGAATGGCAAGCGGTAAGATACGAATGGTTCCCAGTCCTAAGCGCCATTATCCGAAAAAGCCAGCGCTGTTCTCTGTTCTCCGATTTGTCTTTGTCATGTTCGCGAACACCTCATTACCATCCAAGCTTTGTTTTCTGGCCAGCTCGTTCATCATTTTTCTTCCCCGTGTCCTTAATTTCTCAGCTTTGGTTTGGGTTGGACGCTGTCTGGCCCCATCGCTGTCTTAGTCTTTGTCTTCTCGTACGTTTGCCATGGCTTACTTCATCTCTCCCGCCTTTTTTTGTGTGTGTGTTTTGTCTGGTTTCGGTTGCGGTGGTTCCGCGTTTTTATAGCCCGTGTAGGGCTTTTTATGATTTTTATGATTCGTCCTGTGCTTATGCTGCTGTATTATTGCCCTTCGAAGGAGGAGGATTGGCCCCTTAATGCCTTTGTTTTCACTGTTCGCTTTTGGTTTTCCCACAGAACCTGGAGGGATGGAAGATCAATCGCCGGAAACGGCAGGAAGACGTGATTGAACGGGTTACCGAAGTCAAAAAGTTTGAGAAAGATGAAGCCTGGCACAAGTGCGACGAAGCAGCCAAGAAGACGGCCAAGTTTAATCAAATGATGGAGAAAAGGTAAGGGCAGGGGGCGAAGTGTATGAAAAACAGGTCTAGAGAAACTGGAAGGGGCGCGTTGTTTGACTCGATTTATTGGTTTAGGCCGTCTCGTGCGCGCTTAATGGATTTGAATGTTTACACGGACGATAATAACGACTTGGGCGAGTTGCTCAGTCCGCTAAGTCCACGTGAGCCGGAGAATCCTCTCACACCTGCCACGACGAGCTCCCCAGAAGAGACCCCGCCCTTCCAGAGCGCCGAGCCCATCAAAGCATCCCAGGAAGCGACAACCGAAGAGGAATACACCTATGACAAAGCTATTGAAAGTTACCGGAAAGTCACCTCAGCTTTGACCAAAACGGAAACGTCCACCACGACTGTTACTACGAGCGTGGTTGAAACGCCCAAAGAGCTTCCGAAAGTCCAGGAGGATGCCAGTCCCAGAGAAAAAGAGGTTGTGCTGAGGCGGAGCAAGAAAGTTGAAGCAACGGTGTCGCAGTTAACGTCGAAAGATAGCACTCATGAAGCTGCACCTCGCCCTAAAGGCACGGACCCTAAGATTGAGAACTTAGTAAAGCGACGTTCGTTTTTCGAAAAATCCAGCTCGGAAGAGAGAGAGGCGGTGAAGCTGAATCGTCGTTCGATGGATTTGTCCGATACGTTAAGGGGCAAAATCGCGTCTTTGGAGTCGAACGCGGAGCAGAACGCGAAAGCTCGCGTCACTCCTGACCGGGATCCGAGTTTTATGCAGAAATTGGCTTCCTTCAAGAGCACGGAAATTAATTCCGTCTCCACCCTCCTTCCGATCAACCAACGTCGCAATTCGTACTCCAAGGCTATGACGCAAACGTTCCACACTTCCCAGGAAGATTTGCAACCGAAAGAGCAGTACTGCCCGCAGAAATTGCCGCCAGAACAGGAGCGAAAGCACAGCTTGATTATCAACGAAGCCGTGGAGGAAACGTCCATCGACTTCCGGAGTCGCTTGGAACTTTTCCGCAGTGCCGAACAGAATCCGGTCGTACGGGAATCGGTGAACTATTCTGAAAGATCCGTGCGCTCTAAGCCTGCCAAGATTGAATTGCTGCACGTGCCGATTCCGCAAGAAGAATCCGATTGCACGGAAGATGAAGGTATTCGCTCTTTATCTCCCCGTAGCTCAGACTCGGCGCATTCACCCACCGAGTCGGTCTCCACCGGAATGCAAAACCATCGCCACCATCATAATAAAATTGTCCAATCCTTTGAAGACGAGTGTGTACGCGAGTTTAAGGCTGCGCCGTTGAAACAAGATCAACGAGACTATTTGAAACAGGAACAACAGCCCAAAGGAGAAACTGTCTCGGCAGCTGTAGAAGAAACAGTGGAAGAAATTGTTGAACAAACCGAAATGGTGCAAGTCCCATTTGAACAAACCACGCCGAAAGATTCCTTGGAAACAGTCGTCAAGGAAGATCAAAAAGTCCTCAAGGAAGAACAATGGGTGGACGAAGAAGAAGATAGAGAAAAGGATGTGACAGACTTTAGGAAGAAAAGCGATGCGGTAAGTTGTAATTCATTTAATTGCGCTTACGCCGAACTAGTGGACCATGAGAATAACAAACTTTTTCGTGTATTTAGCTCCAGGAATGGTCCAAGGAACCCGAGCCAATAACACCGGAAGTTAACTGTGAGCAAACTGTTTTGGAAGAGGTGCAAAAAGCTTACAACAGCAACACAGCAACGGGTTATTCACAGGTATAGTAGCTGTTTTGCACTTCCGTGGGAAATGTTTATTTGAGTGAAAGGTCTCAAAGACGTTTGTTTTTATCGTACAGTCAGTTCACGGTGTACGTGCTCATTGACCGACGACATGGTTGCGTTTGTCTTTCTCTTTTCAAAATATAGTGGGCAGAAGTTTTTTTCGGATTTTAATCGCTCATTCATAGTTCTGGAGATATAGTATTTATTTTTGCGAAAAATTGATGTCTTGAAACGAAAGCTTTCAAAAATTCAATCTTGACCCACATCGCGACTTTACTGTACGTTATTTGCATGGAAAGAAGGATGAGGGTGGGGCAATGTTTATCGAAATGGAAGCAAATTTCTGTTTGCTCAGTGTTGGGCCCCGGGAGTTCTTATTTCCGGTCACATCTGCGATTGTATTTTCTTTCTAAATTCTTTTGTGTTTGCACGTTGCCTTTGGACGTTCACTGTTCAGTTGGTATGGGACGCGCTGCCCTCACTTTCTTTGGGTTCTTTTGCACCCACTTCTCTGGCACCTCCCATTGAAAAACCACCACCACCTCCTCCGACTGAAAAACCACCTCCTCCTCCTACCAATACTTCCGCTGCCGAAGAAACTCAGGTAGGTCTTTTTTTGGGGCGCCACTTTGTGCACGTCTTTTTCACCTGAGCTGTGTTTTATTGAATTGTATTGTTTAACCCGATGTGATCATTCGATTTGCTGACCCAAAACTTTCCCTTTTATCTGTTCCGCTTTGCTCACCCAAAAACGCGTTTAGGAGGAAAAGTTTAAGAGAATGGGCTCAACCAAGCGTATTCGTAAAGAGATTTCCCGCCGCAGATCGGACTTTCTGGGAATCGAGACCGATTCTTATTATGTGGACCCAGGCAAGTGGAAAAGTTTCCTTTCTAATTCCGGTTTTCTTTGATGCAAAACTTCTTTCAATAAACCCAGCTTTATGGATACATTGTATCAGATTTTATTGTATTGCGTATGATAGATTCTTTGAAGCTATTTGTAGTTATTTATTATGTGAGAGCCTACTGTTATATTAATATACAATACATTAAGCTGATAAGAACAGATCCAACACTTTGATCTTACCCGAATTATGTATACCTGAAAGGCAACGAGCCTAGCTCACGCCTAATAATTACTTTTTTTAAAAAAAAAGATACAATACGTTGCAATAGATGATTAATATACAATACATTACAATAGATGCGCTTGTACCACCGCCGCCGTCGATTGAGAAAATCTTAGCCGAAACGGAAGTGAGGAGCCACGTGTTGCTGTACCAAGATTTGAACGAAGCTCCTCCCCCGCTTCCGCCCGCCATTAAACCCCCGCCCGTCCCCATGTGGCCCGCTGGGGAGACGCCATCCGAAGTTAGCGACGACCCTGCTTCGAATATGAACGATTCCTACGACGGTTCGTCCCAGGATTTGCAGGAATACGTCTTCGAAGCGTTCCAACAAGTGGACCAGGAGTTGAACCTAAACGCGGAGGACTTGGAGAGAAAAGAAAGGGAAATCATTGAGATTCTAGAACGCGAAGAAAGTTTGGACTACGAACCTGAAGCTCCGCCTCCGAATAAAGAACAAAGCCGAACAGCAACTGTGAGCTTCCAAGAGCCAAATCAACCCGAACCGACCCAGTTCCGCAAGCATGTTGAAATAGTCGAAACAATTCGCCTACAGGACCAGCTTCCGTTGACAGCTGCCCAGACTCATTGCGCGGAGCCAGAAGTCGACGAAGAACGTGTCTGGGCGCAGCAAGAAGCCTTGCTGCGCCAACGGATGGAACACGACGAATGGGAAAAGCAACTCTTGGAGCAAGAAACCGAGAAAAACTACCGCGAGTTGCAAGACTTGGAAATCCGCCAGGTGAAACAACTCGCCAAGTTGCCCCAAGCTGCGTTCGCCGACGCTCCGCAAGCTCGTCCGCGTAAACTCTTGGTCGAAACGCCCCATGCCCCTTTGGCGCCTTCCGAAGTTCCAAATATCAAGAAGCTGCCGCCGGCCGTGCCGATCAAACCTTCCAGGTTGAATCTGGGCTCCGCCCCTCCGGTTCCCTCGGTCCCCAAAGCGACGTCTTATTCGAATCTCTCCAAGTTACGCGCCGCCGATCCGGACATGGAACCGCCCAAACGCAAACTCCTGCCCGAAAAACGGGACGTGAGTCGACACTGGCTCATCCAGGAAGCTGAACAGCGGCGCATTACGGAACTCAAAGAGCGCAATTCCAAGCGATCTTCCGAAGCTTCCTCGGGCGGGTCCATCTCGCCCCTTTTGTCCACGCGATCGCTGTCGTCGGGGTCCATTCACACGTCCACGTCACCGGACCAGTCCACCCACTCGTACCCGGTCCGGTCGGTGACGTCAGGTTCCGTGGACCACATCCAGGGGCTGGGCACGACCCACCCCACCGCCCCGTACTACCATGGCCGTTTGCACTCGAAATCCGTGTCCAGCTTGAGCCAGCCGTACCCTGAGCTGACCAACACTTGGTTGCCAGACACTCACTACGCCCCGCAGCAACAAATTTACGCCAACTGGCAGCAACTCCCTGCGATGAACCAGGAACCCCCGCGGCTCCCTCCTCAACCCTTACCGCCTGCGATTATCGAGTCCTTGACGCAGAAAGTGGCCAGCAAGAGCAATTACCCAAACTATGGCAACTATATGAACGTGAGCGAACTGAATTACAACAGGTGAGCGTACTCAAAAAGGGGGGGGGTCTTTGAACTGCTTGGAAACTGACAGAGAGGGTTGAGCAGGTATGACGAAAGTGGCCCCGGGCCGCAGGTACCTCATCCGCCGTTGGCGTCTTCCAGATCGGCACCGTTGTTAGCCAACCATGTAGCGCCTAATCAACTGCCGCTCCACCAGCCTAATCAGGAGCGATTGCTGAGTGTAAGTGGGAAAAAGAAATGTTCGCTGTGCGGGGAAGAACTGGGTAAGTGTGGTAAGAAAATGTGGGTGAAATTGTTCTAATGGGGCCTTATTGGGGTGGAATGGGCGTGTCTAGGAAGGGGAGCAGCTATGATTATTGAAAGCTTGAAGTTGTTCTACCACATGGAATGCTTTTGTTGTTCGGTGTGTGGAGTCAAGCTGGGGAATGGAACAATAGGCACTGATGTCCGAGTGCGCAACAATCATTTACATTGCCATGATTGTTACTCCAATGACCAAGGTAATTTTATTCTTAAAAAATGAGAAACGTAAGCATGGTAATTCTTCAACTTTTTTTTTACAGGATTGAAATTTAGCAAAGTATGAAGAACACAAATTGTTATGGGAAGCCAATGAAAGCGAAAGAGCGCAGCACATTGTTGGCAGCTTGAACTCGGCTTTTCAAAATCTACGTTAAAAATGAGCGACATGTCAATCGCTTGAGCTGTGATTGCTCCGAGATTGCGGCGTATATAATAGATATATACTCTAGCCCTAATCAGCGTACTGTACCTTGTACCAGAGTTCATTGTGAAGATATATTTAAACTATTCTCGTGCATGATTTCCTCGAATGGAAGAAGATAAGGCGAAGCAGTGTATTTTATGAAAGGTGATTCATGAGAATTTACAATGGTTTTAAGCATTATAAGTCTCCCAAGGTAAGACAGCGAGCGTAGTGAGATGATTAGGCAAGGAGTGAGCAGAATTCAAGTGTTCTTAATCGGTACAATTATAGTTTTTAACGTGGTTAAATGAAGTTTCAAGGAGAACAGTTTTGAAATCCTATGGGGTTTAATTGAGACAATATGTATATAGTGTTATGACATGGAAATAATTGAAATTTGAAGTACACGGTTGTAAAACTTAAACCCTGTCTTTTCGTTTGTGTTTCAAGCCTGGAATGTTTCATTACATTTTGGGCGCGAAATAGGGAGGATTCTAAAGTATACTTTCCTGATGGTGTTAGTAAGGTTACTCGTAGTTATGCATAGGCTATTCCAAAGTATGGTTTGGAATCGGACGCGTATCAACAGCGAATAAAGTACTTGCTCCTTATGCAAACTTAGAAGTACACATTTTATCCTGTATCTTTGTAGAAGAGTATTACAATACCTCACCTTACACAGCGATTGTTTGAGTCTATTTGGGTAAGAGGAAAAGCACAGCATCAAATCATGGCGGCCATCGTTGGTACAATTTTCTTTTGTACAAATATAGTTTTTAAAAATTATAAGATTACGAAGTAACCTAGAGGAACATTGTAGGACAGTACATCAGTGTCTCACAAAAGAGACTTTTTTGGCTTATTTGAGCTAGAAGAAAAGCGCAGCATCAAATCATGGCGGTCATCGTTGGTAAAGTATTCTTCTGTGAAACATATTTCTTAGAAATGATAGGACTACATGAAATAAAAGTTTAGTGAATAGGCAATAGATTACGATGTGACCAACAGTAAAAATTCTTGCTAATAAGTAAATATATAAAAGATCAAAATTTCCCTTCAGACTCACGGGCAAGCTTAGTCCATACGAAGGTAGGTGGCAGCATCAGCCACTTGAAGAACGCTTCAATATTCCAAACCGCACTACCTCCTCCTTCAACATACTTTAAGCTGGTGCTGTTGCGGGGACAACCATCGGGCGGGGCTTAAGTTATGTTGTGTTGCATTCTGGTTGAGTAGGTGGTCATTTGTGCGTTGAGTACTAAATTATTGCACGGTTTTTTGTCTCGCTGCGTTCGGTCGCCGTTTCAATTACTTCCACTCCTCAACTTGGCACCTGCTCTTCCAAAACAAACGAAACTTAACCAAGCGTGCCTCTTGAACATTACTATTATTTCCGGTTAATTATTACTCTTTACAAATACAACAAAAGTGTGACGTCCTGTGTTCACTGGTGAAGCCGGTTTGACGACTTAAAGGCTTCAAAAATTCCTCTTCTGCCGCCTACCACAGGTATGGTACCTTTAATCGATAAATCAATCGACCTTGTCCCTTTAAAAAAAATAGCTGAATGTCCATTAATTCCAAGGCCAAGAGAAAGTGTTTTCACTGCCAGAGCACTTTCATTACTTTCTTCCTTCGCCTTAAAAAAAGAGGTCATTTTGAAACACACGTCATTTTGCCAGTATATTTGATATAATTGAGTAGTATAGCCAGTGGCATAACCAGGATTTCATTTCGGGGGGGGGGGGTAATATGCAATTTTTTTGGACACTGGGTCATTCTCCTATCTTCCCCATTATAAAATCAAAATTTCGGGGGGGGGGGGGGTTTCGAACCTCCCAATCCCCCCCTCTAAATACGCCCCTGAGTATAGCGTATTAACTACTATTATGTGAGCCATGAAATCAATTCAGAGGTTTCATTAGGTCGTCCCAAGGTACAACGTGATCACGTAGCTACCTCGGAAGAGCCTTTCAAATCCCACTTGAGGCATCTGAAGAAGATTCTAGCCTTGGCTCCATCGGTATACGTTAAAAAAAAGTATAATTGCAACCAGGGAGTTACAAATCCTCACTCGCCTTTTTGTCTTTATTTCCAATCAAGTGTGGATAATTGCATCTCGTCCGTGTGAGACAAGTTTAGCCATTACTTTTTTCCCCAACTCCAGCATCATTTCTACTATTTTTCTCACTTAGTTTTATCTTTTTATTTAAGAATGCAAGGTTGCGAAGTTTCCTGTTCTCAACTTAAGCCAACTAAATAGGGAGTGCTAATTGAACAACAATGATGAGCGCATTGTCTAATGATAGTTTTACGTAGCTTATGTGTGTACTGTACTTATAGTTGCTGTTCCTTTTCAATTTCAATAGTTTAACCTTGAAAGGTTTGGCAGAGTTTAAAATACGATTAATGTTGTTTTTATATACGATTTGTGTGTGGGACTGAAATCCGTTACTCACATGTTCTTCGGTAGTTACGAGGTACGACGAGTATTGACAATAGGTAGGCAGTACTTCCTTCATTGATTGTATGACGTAGTGCACCCAACTGGGTACTTAAACGTCTGGAGGAATGAACTTTTATTGTTATACAGGCTGTATAACAATAAAAGTACAGGAATACATAGTGAGCTGTATAATACAGCGCACTATGTATTCTTAAGTTATTTGCTGTATAATAATGAAAGATATTTGATTTTCATGGAATATCTAAATTGGGGAATGTTGGTTTTCCTTATTAACAGGTTTCAACGTAATTGTTTGAAAACTCGTTTGTGCTTGTCTTTACAAACGAGTGGAGACCGAGACAACTTCAACCGCTTTTTTTATCTATTTCTTTTTATCTGTCAAGTGGATTAAAGAAAAGACTTTCAAGGAAGTCTACTGCGAGATAAAAACAGCAGTAAAACGAAGAGTACAAGAAGCTTTATATTGAATCTACCCATAGCTGTGTAGAATGCGAAGGAAGGCGGGATACAAAGTAAAAGTAAATAAGGTTTGGTACAGGCAGCTTTTTAGTTTCGTTTCGAGAAGCGTTTTTCCTCTGTAAAACGTTCAAGTACAAGTATACTGCCAGTAAAATGAATAATTAATCTGCGTGCAGCTGTACCGTGCCGGGCTGTAAATACTATGTAATTTCCTTCTATACATACAGTGGCCAAGATAATTATATGAATTTACTCTTTCAAACCAAAAACAGACAGAGGCGGAAGATGAATTACATTAAAAAGAGCTGTCATTCTTTGTCTGCTCTGGAACACTCGCCCTCGTTAAATGAGAATTTTTAATACGCATTCCATGCGGTAAGTCAGTGCAACTATCGCGAATAGTGAGGTCCCACTATTCGCGGTAGTTGCGCGAGATATTATGAGGCAGTGCGGCTCATCATGCACATAAAACTGAGGTACGTGATCCTCCTGGATAACGAGTTTCTGGTATATTTTTATCTCTCTTTCTCGTCTCGTTTGGTGTGAAAGTTTGGTCCTCTTTTCGGAGGAAGGTTAAAGTTCGGTATGAAAAGAAGTCTGCAACTCTTTTCGCGACGTCGTTGATGGTAAAAACCGGGACGTCGTAACTCCGTCAATGTGTTCATAAAATCCTTGACGACGTCCCAATATCGGCTCAGGCGGATTGCTTCCTTTCACTACAACGGGTTCCGAGCGAGCCTTCCATACTCGGTGCTGTGTGAGCCATTAATCACCTCTACAAGAGCGAGATGAGTTATCTGGTGGTATTGTAATCCTTGTCGACTTTAACAGTATACAGCGAGCTTGTACCCGCTCTGAAGGAAGTGCTCATTGTCTAGTTTGTAGCGGATGCGTTGGATTTAGCCAGATAAACGTGGATAAACTTGCCCATTTTTAACACGTGCGCTGGCTCGACGCTGCAACTTTGCAGCGTAACGGTACTGTAACCCGTACATGAGTTGCCAAACAATGAGCAATTCATTTTCTTTCTTCACCTTTAGCGCATCCTTCTTCTCATCATGAAGAGACATGCATTGTAGTCGGATCCCACGCTTTTCAAAGAAAACATTCGTTTGGAAGTTTACAAAAAAGACTTGTAATTGTTGGAAACAGATGGCGCCATCCTTTCTGTGCACTTGGAGATCATTTTTGTCAAAGATGCCGGGGTTATATTTTTGTAGCCAGCTTCTTAGTCCAAAAAGGATTCTGAACTTTCGTTTTTATGAGAAGCTTGAGAATCCGTTTTTTGAAAGAGGATTTCCCCTTTTTTTATATAGGCTTCCATGTTGGACTTGTGAAATAGGAGTTGAACTGCAAGGATGCCGGCTATTACTTTCTCGAAACGGAACCGACGTTTCTTAAAACGAGTAGCTGCCCTGGTGGTGACGTGCTTATTCCTTCTGTTCGTCATCTTTAAATCGACCGATATTTCCAACGCGGATGTCCGCAACGTAGGCCTTGTTAAAACTGCGCCAGACAGCCAAGGTAAAGCTGGCGTCGCCAAGGCAGACGAGCTGGATTACTGGCAGGTAAGTGACTTGTATTCATTTCTGGTCGAGTTCACTCCTAGAATAGAAAGAAATAGCGAGAGAACTTTTCAATTTTTCAGAATAGGAAAACCATTTTATGTTGAAAAAAATATGGATTTTACGTCGTATGTTTGGAGCAAATTTGACTTTTCTTTTGCCCCGGACGGTATTTCGATGGAAATGGAGTTGCCTTTCTAAGAAAATCAATTCAAATGTCTATAATGCAAAACAAGTTGAATATTTGAATCCGACAGTGTATTTTCTTCAGTTTTACAGTGATTTTTTCAACTGTCGAAACAGACTGGATTGAATTCCGCCGTGGAAATCTGACTGAGTTAGGAAACAACTTCGTTATCCGTTCTCCTAAATCGGTCTGGAAGCTTAGAGCTTTCTGGTCTTGATCCATTTATTTATTTTCTGCAATCCATTTTTATTAGCATGCTCGTTTTTATTAGCACTTCGTACCAGTGATGATTGTTTTTGATTGCACTTTTTTTTATTTATATTTAATAACGTGATGTAATTAATCTGTACTGTTAACTCATCACCGTTCCAGTAATAGAACATAATAACATATGCTATATAATTTGCAACATTTCCCTATTTATTAAAAGAAAGCAATTTTGTCGTTGAGATTAGCGTCAGCACACGCCAGAGAAACGCGATTGGGTTGACTACAACCTGATCGAAGTCGAAGCTCAACAAAATGGTAAATTGTATGAATTGAGATCATTTCTTCAGTAGGTGACGTGTATTATTGTGTTTGAAAACAAGGTCCTGGTGAACACGGATCTCCGTATCATTTATCTCCCGAAGATGAGAAGCAGAAAGAAACGTTATATAAAGTCAACGGTTTCAATGCCTTGGTTAGTGATCGACTGGCGTTAAACAGATCCGTACGAGATATTCGACACCCAGAGTAAGGATTGTGAGCTGTCTTTTTTAAGCGGCTTTTCTCACTTTTCTAATCTTTACGAAGGAAACTGATAGCAAACGTGTTCTGTTTTAGTTGTAAAAAGAAACTGTACTTGAAAGAATTGCCCACTGCCAGTTTAATCGTGCCATTCCATAACGAACATTTCTCAGTGTTATTGCGTACCGCCTACAGCGCCCTAAACCGAGCACCAGACAACTTAATCGAAGTAATACTGGTCGACGATGCCAGTACCAAAGGTAAGTTATTTTAGTAATTAAGCCATTGCTAAGTTCCGATTTGCTCTTTTCGGTGTTGTCATTTTTACCGAAATAATTGTACAGTTGCCAAGAACTCAAATTAACCTGTTTAGAGTAACTTCGCTCGTTCACTCTTGAGAAACTCTTGTAAAGCAAGGGAAACTTTCCGAAGCCATACTGGAAAATAGACTTTGTACGAATTTAACTGCAGGCCAGGCAATAATTATACGGTTTCCAAGAAGTCAAACTAATCTATCCGAGCAACTTGGCTCGTTCGCTCTTGAGAAACTCTTGTAGAGCAACAGAAACTTTTTTGAAACCATCCTAGATTACTTAAAAATAGACTTCGCACGAGTTACCCGCAGAGCATGACACTGTTCGAACTTTTTTTGTGTTTATTGCGTAAATTGAGTTTATGTCACCGTTTTCACTTGTAACGCTGTCGTCACTTTTCAAGTTGGTGAAAAAAATATTTTTACATTGCCAGTTCTGAAAATCAACTTTATTTGACTTACAAATTGCTATAAAAGTGTTGAAAAATTGCTCGAGTTTGGTGACTCCAAAAGCTTTCTTGCTACGTAAGTCAATCAAGCTGCGTGATTCTTGACTTTGGTTTGTTAGCCAGCACAAATAGTTAGCAAAATGTGTCTAAGAATATATTCGGGAATAACTGTCTTGATGAGCTGCTATGCAAGAGCCATGAGTTGATAGTTTGGGATGGTGTTTGTTTCCAGCTCATTGTAAACAGCCGCTGGATGATTATGTACGACAACATTTGCCTAAAGTACGAGTGTTGCATTTGGCGGAACGTTCGGGTCTGATTCGGGCACGTGCCGCTGGCATTCGTATGGCGAAAGGCGAAGTGATTATTATCTTTGACGCACACAGCGAATGCAATGTCAACTGGCTCCCGCCTTTACTTGGTATGTCGCAGTTTCATTGTCAAGTTCCTCGCCAGTACACTAGTCCCTCGCTTAATGATGATATCGCGTGTCTTAGTGTTTGAAAGCAAGTGTTTTGTTTGGCTTAAGGCCCGGGTATACACACCCCTCTTTGGGGCGAATAACATGGGAATTTATTTTTCTTCATGTATTTGTATTTTCTATATATTTAATAACTTTCTTTTATATTTAATAATTTTTTCTTTATTTTTAATAATTTTTTCTTTATTTTAATAATTTTTTCTTTATTTTTAATAATTTTTTCTTTATTTATAATAATTTTTTCTTTATTTTTAATAATTTTTTCTTTATTTTTAATAAATTTTTCCTTACTTTTAATACATTTTTCTTTATTTTTTATAATTTTTCTTTAGACTTTTCGTTGAAGCTTGAACTACTTAGAATTTCTTTGAAAGGTTTTTTAGTATTTTAACCAGAATCTGGGCCTTGTGTGTGAAAAGAAGACATTCAATAATTCTGCTCTGTGCGATGATTTCGTGGAAAAATCGTTATGCGAGGGGTTATTGTGCTTATGTCTGGAGAAATGGGAAAGAAATGAGGGATGGTATGAGTTCTGTTTGCTTAATTATATTACTGTTGCTACTCCCTCGGCGGGGTGGGATGACAACAGAGCCAATTGCTATGAATTATCGAACGGTGGTGTGTCCGTTCGTGGACGTTTTGGATATGGAGACGTTGGAGTACCGCGCCCAAGACGAGGGAGCCCGAGGAGCGTTTGATTGGGAGTTGTTTTACAAGCGACTGCCTTTATTGCCGGAAGATCTCAAGCATCCTTCAGAACCGTTCAAGTATAGCCAAATTTTAGTGCACTGTCGGGACGCAAAAGCTTTCTAGGGTTGCATTGTCCCGTATTGTACCACCGCGTTACGCAAAAAAACGACCTCCGACGAAGTGAAGATTTACTGAAGTAGCGAGTTACACGAAATGGGACAGAGAAACTTGTAAGAGGATGAAAATAGAGATGGGGGATCTGAAAGGTAGCGCTGATGGAAAAGAGATAAAAGGTAGAAATGTACAATGGGTAGAAATGGGTGAGAGGATACTCAATCCGTACGTCACGCAAGGGGTCAAGGGGTAGAATGAATTAAAACCATTGTTTCGAATTAAATCTACGTTTTTCACAAGAAAGCTCTGCTGCTGGAACGTTGTTAACGTCCGTGCTTCGTTTTCGGGTTTACGGTTTCATTGTCAAGAACAATGATGGTGTTATACATTGTTACGTGTTGGAGATATTTCATTGTTTCCCCAAGGGTAGCATGAAAGGGGATATTAGATTCTCATGCTTTGCTTGATTTACTAAATAACACAGCTAGGATACATGATAGAACTTCATGATATCTAACTTCTTAGCTTTAAAGGGCAACGGACACCCAAAAAAAAACTTTATCTTGTAAAAGAGAGCGAAAAATCTATTGTATGGATATAAGTGTCTTTTTCTTAGGTGCGAAATAATAACGAAGATATTTAGGAAATAGAAATCTGAAATTCAAATTTTCCCGTCCGTGACGTCACGTTTCTCATGGGCGGGAAAAGGCCCAAACTTTGGAAATAAAAATCTCCAGGACGTCTGGTCAGAAAAAAAACGAAACAAAATTCTCTGTTCTTAGAATGATGTGTATTATAATAATCCATAACAAAATCTCTCTATGTGTGTTTGGTGTCCATTGTCCATGAAATTCAAATTTTCCCTTCCGTGACGTCACGCTTCTCATGTCTGGAAAAGGCCAAAAAATTGGAAACAAATATCTCCAGAAAGGCTGATCAGAATAAACTGAAACAAAATTCTTTATTCTTACAATAATGTGTATTATAATAATCCATGAAATTCAAATTTTCCCTTCCGTGACGTCACGCTTCTCATGACTGGAAAAGGCCAAAAAATTGGAAACAAATATATCCAGAAAGGCTGATCAGAATAAACCGAAACAAAATTCTTTATTCTTACAATAATGTGTATTATAATAATCCATCAAAATCTCTATATTGCATTTTTGGTGTCCATTGCCCTTTAACGATTAAGTAGGCTACGTACTGTACATTTTCTTCACATTCTTGTTTATTCTTATTTTCCTAAAAGTGCAGCAGTTTAGAAGAATCTTCCAATCACGAGTAGAACTGTTCCTGGAATTTCGCCAGGACTTTGTTCAAAATTTCTACATTTACAGAACACTTCTGCTACATTTCTACAATATTGCTGCTTAGCATTTCTGCCAGAATTTGCTCGTCTTATATCTTTTCAAAAGGAAAGCTGGTATTAGGCGAAGCTTTCGAGCTGGACCATTTCTGGTAATTCTGCAGACCATTTCAGCCCTGGCAGAAAAAAACTGCAACTTTTATGCGAGTCGTAAAAAAAACGTACAACGCAACCCTAAAAAGTCGAAATTGCGAGAGCAAATTAAGTTTTCATTGAGCTATGTTTGTTTTTATTTTGGGGGGTTAATGTAGGAGTCCTGTGATGGCTGGAGGCTATTTTGCCATGAGCAAAAAGTTTTTTAATGAGTTAGGTGGTTATGACGAAGGACTGGAAATTTGGGGCGGCGAACAATACGAGCTGTCATTCAAGGTACGCTAGCATCCAATTTACGGTGGAAAAGCTGTTAGGTTTCCTGCCAAGAACGGTGATGGGAGGATATTGGCGGACATTCTTACGTACTGTACGCTTTTCTAGATCTGGCAATGCGGAGGTGAAATGGTGGATACGCCCTGTTCGCGGGTGGGTCACATCTACCGCAAGTACGCGCCGTTCCCCAACAATGCCAAAGGCGATTTTGTGGGCAGAGTAAGTGAGGAATCATTTGCGGTTCCGTACCTTTGGGGGGGGGGAAGAAAAGGACTTGTGATTGTGACTTGGAATGTTGGTCTAGAATTACAAGCGGGTGGCCGAGGTTTGGATGGACGAGTACAAGGAGTACTTGTACAACCGACGACCGCAGTATCGAAATTTAGATCCCGGCGATATTAGTCAGCAGTTGGCAGTACGTGAGAGGTTGCAGTGCAAACCGTTTAAATGGTTCATGAAGGAAGTGGCGTTCGATTTGCCGAAAAAGTACCCGCCAGTGGAGCCACCTGATTTTGCGACGGGCGAGGTACGAACATTACAATGTACTCCCAACCGTACTTCTTTTTGGTTATGGGGCTTTGGAGCTTTTTCCCTTGCATGAGACTTTACCTGAGATAAGAGGGTTGTGTGAGAAATGGGATTGTCTCCCAAGCTGCTTAACATCAGAGAATGTACGTCGTGGACACAGTACGTGGTTTTGGGGCTTTGATCTCAGAAGGCTGCTTCCTACTCAGGTTCTCTTTTTTTTGTCGTACTAAAAATGGTTAAAAGATGCGAAAACTTGAGCCAGGACATGCCAAGTATTCTAAACATTCGGAAACGTCTGGTACGGAAAGTACGTGCGTGTCGCGTGCACGTCGCTACTTTGAGCTGTGTGTAGAAAGTGGTCGAGAATTTATCTCCACTCTGAACGAATTAATATATTGCATATTAATATATTGGATATTGTAGGGTTAGGAAGTTATAGTATATGTATGGTTCAAGTACGTAGCTTAAGATTGTGCGCAGAATTTGAAATTTTTCCTTGAAACATTACGTTCGTGGCTTTCGACGCGTTGGATAAAGTACTTTCATATACCTTTAGGTAATGTAGCGTTTTCTAATGGGGTTATTTAGCGTACCTTTCAGTGTAAGTACGCACCTATACAGCAGAGTACATCACTTTTATCGCATCTTATCGCATCTTTATCCATTTACGCACTTACATAATAGAGTACGTCACCTTTATCGCATCTTGTCGCATCTGTATCCATTTACACACTTATACAGCAGAGTACGTCACCTTGTACTGCTTTATGTTTGAGAAAGGAATGAGGCCTTCGGGATCGTGAGTACCCTTCTCTCACCCTGGTCCGAAAGTCACGTAATGCAAAGTAGGCTACATGAGAACGTTTTCCGTACGTGTTAAAGGTGGAATATGTACGTAACGGAAAACGTCCCGCGTACTGTAAATATACACTACATGGTGTGCTGTTATCTACGTAATTCCGAGCACGTAACGGTATACCTCACGTACCCGTGTCTTTTACACGTACTTTGTCATGTACGTATACATATCGACCAGTGTTGTGTAATTATTACAAGTAATGGTAATTTGTAATGCCAATTACTTTTCTTAAAGTAATTGTAATGTACTCGTTACCTTTTTCGCTCTGTAGAAATGTAATGTAATGTACTTATTACATTTTACTCTTATCTAAAATCGTAAATTAATTAACTAGTAAATTTAAAAAGGCCAAATAACATTACAATTACTTTGGTTTCTTAGAGAAAAAGTAGAAAACTTTTAAAGAAAGGGGGAAGGGGAAGAACTTGTGCTTTGGAACTTCGCTGCCTTAGATCGACTAAAGGGTGTTGTGAAATGGCTTCCAGTGTGTAAACTGTGAAGTACTCATTTGGCATTAGAAATTCATTTGTAATTGATCTACTATCCTTTTCATAACAGCAGTGTAAATAGACTTACTTTATTTTTCGTATAATTAAAAATTAGGAAAATTGGAACAGTTTTCAATGTAAATAAAAAAACATTTTAACCGAAAGTAATGGCAAAGTCATGCATTAGGGGAGACCGGGGCACGTCGGTCACTTTTTTGGTCTCGAGTGCCCAGAAGACGTTTTATTAACGATGCGAAAATAATTTCGGTGCTTTAAAGTAGCATTGCCATCCTAGTTATCGAGTGATTTTTTGGGCGAGTTAACTCGAGCCATTATTTTTACAATTTAATTTCTACCAGAGCCGGTCAAATTGACCAACGTGCCCCAACCATGGGGTAGGTTGGGCAGGACTGTGGGGTACCTTGGGCAATGATGGAATTCCTTCACGTTTTGCAAAAATTTTGCGTTTTGCCAACAACCCTAATCATGTTGACCGAAAACAAGCGTGACGTAAAAAAATAACTAAAACGAAGCACTGGTTTATTATAAAATGCCATTCAATCACAAGCAATTTACGGAGGCCATGAAACGCTATTGCAAGCAACCGGGGCATGGAGCATCTTATTTTTCGCTCTTCAAAAGAGGATAAGAATCATGCTAACAATAAGGATCATGCTAGTCTAAAAAAATTTCGACCCGCAATCGGAAAATTTTCACCCATGCTTATCCCATTGTCCGACCTGCCCCATTTTTTTCTGCCCGATCTGCCCCGGCGACGGTCACTGAACAAAAATGGTGACGTGTAATTAATCGCTTGCTTAAAGGTATCAAACTTGGTCTTGTTTTAAAGGCAAAAAAGTCACCTATGTTCATAAAAAGTTCTACTTAGATAGCTTACAAAACACCGCTCTTAGAAGAAAAAATCTCTGTTCCCAAAAGTTTGGGAAACACACCGGAAAAAAACAAACTACGATAACTTTTACTAGAAGTTGACGAGCACACTCATTCTTTCTCAGTTGCTGTGTTTGTGTAAAACGAACATTACGTGAATTTATTGGATTTTTATTTCAAAGCATGGATCAGATATCTAAAATTGTCCAACCTACCCCCTGTCCAAGGTGCCCGGTCTCCCCTACTTTACACGTGTAATTGTACTGTAGCGATTATTTTCGTTATTCAAGTGTAATTGTAATGTAATGGTACATTTTAAGTAAAAAGTAATTGTAATAAGATTTATTTTTTTTATAAATTACACAACACTGATATCGACGCACCCAACTAGCACGATGTCCAGCAATGGCACGAAACATGTCCCATGCCAGCGGACACGTGGACAGTTAGGTTCGCTGGGCCGCTGATGTACATATCGCTAATCACGTACTTCCCTAGTAGCGTACGTGCTGTTACTTTAGCATCCAAAATTTACGATTGCTTGCTCCATTCCTGGGGTGGAGCTTATGGGCTGCTTGTCTTGTCTAACTTGCCCAAAGTTACGTTTACAGCTCCGGCACTAATGGGACCACTTAGGTTCGCAGCGTGGCAGACTCGACGCTTTGCGTTGACACGCAATTTAAACAGGAGAACGAACGGTTTAATCTAGCCTTGTGCGCCAAAGACCATCCTGGACAGTCAGCGGAACAGGTACGACACCCATTCTAACAAGTTCTGTCCACGAAGCATCCTGAAACCCAAATACCTTTACTCACCCACACTTACTGCAATATATGAACAGTGTGTATCCATTTGGACGTCTAGTTCTTGACATTTCACTATGCTTGCTAGCAATTTGCGTTGACGTGGCACAAAGACGTACGTCCTCAAAAACGTGGAGTATGTTGGGACGTGTCCAGTTCAGATGCTCGCGCTCCAGTACTCCTCTGGAGTTGCCACGGGTCCCAAGGCAATCAGTTGTGGCGTTACAATCCCGTAAAGAACTTTTTTATATCATAATCATATAACATTTTTTTTACAGTCACATTTTTCTGCCTATACAAAACCGCAGGGAAATGAGTCTCACGTACTTTGATGACACATACACTTTGTAGGATAAACAATGGCTGGTCCATGGAGGCAATCCACGTTGTTTGGATTGCGATCCTGCTCGGAAAGAACTCTTCGTCGCGACTTGTAATGAACGATCCGATACGCAGAAATGGGTTTTCGAACATTTTAATCGTACCGCGTTGCTGCGTTTTGACTCTTCAGGGCCGGAAATCTAATTTTGCCATGAGACATATCACTTTGGAGGGGAAACAATTGGGGGTCGTTCCAAAAAAAAAAGCGTGGCGGTGCGTGAGCTTTGGTTTATTGAACCTTCCTAAGTTAATTTTGTTGTGACTTTTGTTTGATACCACATTCCTTACAACCAAACTGTAGTTGGCACTCGCTTTTCGTTAACGTTATGTGATGAAAGTTGTGCCATGGCTCAGACAGATGGTATTATTGTTTAAGTTTTAACACATGTTGATTTCAAGTCGACTTTATGGTGCCTTAATCTACGGAAATCTTCGGTTTTTATGTCAGATTCTTTTATGCCTGGGGGGTGAATCGGGATTGGGGATTTGTTTATGCGGATTGTTTTGGGCGTATTTTTGAGGTGTGGAATGCAAGAAGACAATCGTTTTTCCAGTGCCAGTAAATTTGAGTGTGCAATGTCATGTGATACACGTCAGCACCGCGTGTTGAATTGAATGGAAAACTTGCAAGATTTGAAGTGGCAGTTTGACAAATTGAACATGTTTAGGAGACATTGGTCAAACAGTTTTCTATTTATTAATACAATTGTTACGTCATTAATGCCCAATTTTGGACTGTTTCCGCGTTCCTAGGAAGATTTTGAAGCTTTAGGATTCATATTTATCGTTAGAATAGCGCCTCTAGCGGCTGTAATTTTTGGTAAAGCCACGTGCTGCCATTTTTTTTAAGAAATCCGTTCTCTTTCAGGAAGCGGAGAATTGGTAATGTAAAGATAACGTTGTTGTTCTGTTTCAGTGAACATTTAATTTTCAAAGTTGTAAAAGCCTTTGACACTTAGCTAGTCTCATATTGGGTATTGTTTTCCAAGATATTTGTGCGCATCTTGTGAACGAATTCTAAACTACAGTGGAAATCGGCTTAAACCGAAATCGAAGGGACCGAGGGAATCGATTTTTTGTCTGAACCGGTTTCCATTGTATTTTTAAATTATGAAGTAATTTCCCTACAAAGAAACTGTGGACAAAGTTTCCTTCAAAATCTTCTCTGGGGACCTCCATCCTCCTGTGTTTTTCATCGTAAGTTTCGTGTTGTCAAGGCAACTTGTTAGGAAGTTTAGATCATGAACTTAATAACTGCACTCAGTGCCGGTTATCGGAAACTTTCCGATAAATTCGTTAAGCTTTCGACATGGTCCTGATCATTGAGTGGCTCGAGTCTCTTCCTATTATTAGTTCGAAAGGATTTTCAATTAATCTGTTTCAACTTGACAACAAATACAGCACGAAGGATCACTTTCACATTTTCCTTCCAGGAATTCTTGGGTTGAACTAGACAAATGATGTCCCCCTAAGACCTCGTGTGTTTGGTCTGCCTAGGGAAAAGAAAATTACTGCGGAGTCTTGAAAACTTTTATTTTTGATTTCACGGCGGATATAAATAAAGAACAAAATGATCCCTTTTATTGGCGGATTTTTCCAACAAGTAAGATCCCTTTTTCCTCTTCCGTATAACTTTTTACATGATCAACCATGTTTTGTTGTACAATGATCAGTATTGCAAGAAATCCCGTTGGAGGTTTCCTGTTCGTTAAAACTTCAAATCGAAACCCATCTCCCCCCTAAAAAAGAGCCAGCAACAACACAAATCTCCTGAAAGAGGGCAGTAATGTCCTGCTTGTTTTACATCCCGAAAAAAAGAAGAATAAGTCACCACTTCAACCCCCCAAAAATCCACCATATGTGACGATATAAAGCTATTCAACAATGTTGCTTATTGCATAACAAGGTACACACGTCACTCCATTGGATATAACAGGTAAAAACTATTGCCCCAGAAATATTTTTTTCTGGATGTACACAACATTTGACTTTTTACAAAACGAAGCAGGCAAACAAGTCCTTTATATAACAGAGTTCGCTTACAAATTCCATCTCGAACCGCCTTCCAAAGAATTCTTATTTTAACACTATGGGTTTCGCCCCCTTGCGAAAAAGGAGGTAAGGCATTTTTCATGCGGTAAGGCCACCGTGGGCTTGAAATCATTTTTATACATAAATGTTTAGAAAAATCATGCTTAAGGATCTTCGGTCCTCAGATTCTAACACGGTTACACCCTTGTTTACTTTTAAAGATGCTTAACCTCCCAAAATTAAGCAGAAAGAAACAACAAGAAGCTAACGCGCGGGCTTTTTCTTTGTTGTCAACGCCAGCTGGAGGTGAAATTCCGCGTTATCCTCTTTTTTTCTCCCCAGAAACAGGCAGGCGTCGCAAAATGCGTGGCCTCCTGTCGTGTGTTGACCGTATGAATACAGTTTTGGGAGGCTTTTTTCATTAATTGGGAAGGATGTAGAATGGTAAAGGCATTTTGACGTAACGCGGAAGAAACGTGGCCTCAGATGCTGATTAATAAGGTTTGGTAGGTTGGAGGGGTATCGGATCAGAGTGTGATAATGAAGGAGGTAACTGCATCAAAGTAGGTCTTCTTCACTTTTGGGCACGTCGAACATTTCAGCAAAAAGGGGTGGGAGACGTAAGAGTGGCCAGCGACGTCGATACCAATCTAATAAAGCTGTATGACGAGCGCCCATGGATCGAAGTTCGGCCAAGCGGGAAAGAAGGGTGCCCATTAGGCCTGGGTCGCTGGCGTGGTTGCGAACCAGCTACACCAATGAAAGAAAAACACAAGATGGTTTTGTAGAGCCATTGATTTTTGTCTGGTTTTCTTTTTTTAAAAAATAAAAAAGTTAGGAAACGGTCGTTTACTTGTAAACGTAAAGCTTCGAGGAGTTTTTCTTGATGCAAACTAATCGTTTGGGAATCGGTTAAGCCAGGACGATCGGGACTGAGCAACACAATAGCGGAAACCAGCGCCATTTCCGTGTCGTTTAAAGCTATCGTTGTCACGCCTGAGATGAAGGTGAAGATTGCGTTGGCGTATTCAGACTGTCAGAAGAAGAAGAGTTGATTATTCAGGGGAAAATTTCAAGAAAGAAAGAAAATTTTCTTTCAAGACGAGAATGCCAAGATTACAAAAATGTGTTCAAATGTGAACGACTTTTTTAAATACTGGGTGACATCTTAAAAAGAGGACAGCTCGAGAGTGTGTGTAAAAACTGGATGGTGGTGGGAGATAAATGGAAAGGAATACGTACGTCGAACATGGTTTCGACTTGTTGTCGAGTGACGTATTTCCCGTCTGAGAAGGTGAGCATTTGCTCGACGGTCGTCCGGGTCACGTGACTCAGCCACACTTCAAAGAACCCCACCTTGATGAGAATGAGTTGGTCGTCTTGTGACAAGTCAGAGAACCCTAATGAAACAGAACGCAATATGAGCCAATTGAATTTAGACTTGACAACACGGCTTCCCACCATGCTAGATTGATACTGAATACTTTCACTGCATTCACTTACCAGGGACTCGCTTGGCGAATTCCACCACTTGTTGAATAGAGGGCGTCATATGTGTCGCAAAGGAAGTCCATAAGGCTACTTTCCGCGCGTCAGCCGCGTCAATAGACGCGTTGGCGACGCCAGGCACTAAGGGATTGCTATCCTCCAACTGTTCCTTTAAAATCAAGGAGAAAATTATAAATAAATTCAGATTACAAAATTGACATGACCAATTATTATTATTATTTATTGCATATTCAAAAGCTCAAAGGGCTCTACATAACGTTAACGAAAATATTGTATGGGGAACTTTTCAGTTCCTACGAAGTAATTTTGGATTGAAGGCTTTATCACCAAACTGGTCATGCAACACATTCTTAAGGCCCCGCTATACACCCCCCTCTTATGGACGAATAACATGGGGAATGCGGGGGATGGTTTCTCAATAATGGTTCTGTCAATTTCGAATCAATGTGGGCAGTAAAGTTGTTCTTATTAATATCTAGTGCATGTGTTTGAGACTTTTTAAAAGCCTGATTTAATCAAATTTAAAAACTCTAGGAACATTTTTACATATTTCGAAAAATTTGACAAATGTAAAATATCGTTTTCTTGTGCAGTAGATATCTTGCTGCTTTATTTTTGTGCTGAAACAAAAATTCGAATTGGGCGTTTAGTTTTTACGAAATCATGACTCGAATTCCCAAAATTTACTAAATGATTTCGTTAAAACTAATCGTCCGATTTGAATCTTGTTTTCACCAAAAAAATATAGAAAAAAGCTACCTACTGCACAAAAAAGTCCGATATTAAATTTTTCAGTATTTCAAAATGTGAAAAATTTCGCCTAGAGTTTTTAAATTTAACGTAATATATTTTAAAAAAATCCCCCAAATTCCCCATGTTATTCGCCCATAAAAGGGGGGTGTATACCCGGGCCTTAAATACATGTAAGGAGGGAGAATTTATAACTTTTTGCAGTAAATTGTTCCATTCTTCTACCATTCGATTACGAAAAGTCCACCGACCTACGTCTTTGAAGAAGCGTACAGCTTTTCACTCTGAACAGACAAACCATTCCAAAAGCCAGTTCGAAATCGCTAGCGATGATCACTATGGAATGTATGATATTAGGACTTACGATTTGCATGGGTATCCGTACGATGCCCCGGGTTTTCTCTTCAGTGTAGGCGCAGTTGGCATGATAGGCTTGGGAAATGGTTAGAATCGTATCGTAAATCGCAAGTTGCCGGGATTCGGGATCTCGCGATAAAGCAGCTAGCGGTGTATGGGGAGCGCTTCCTGGACTCTCAGCATCGTTGGGACCATCTGAGCCCAAGGAACTGCTTCGTCCTTCTTCGATGGCGGAATTACGTTCCCTTGAACGTTTGGGTACGCGCCCGTACCGTACGGCTGTTGCGATAAGAAAGGGAATAAAGACGGTTTAAAGGACGGCCGTAATGTGGAACGCAGGCTTTTTCAATAAGAAACTTTTGACTTACAGTCTCGTGACATGCCCACGGCTAAGCATTTCTTGAACCGGCAGTACTGGCACCGATTCCGGTTGAGTCGGATCACTAAGCATTTGCCGTCGCGTAAACATCGGTATTCGATCTGCTTCTGGATACTCCGCCGGAAGAAACCCTACGGGAGGGAAGAAAAAGAGAAACATGTTTTAGTAGGAAGTCATAGGTATATCTTGATCTATTGGTACCTTGCATCCTTCACAGGATGTGACACCGTAATGGTAGCCAGATGCTTTATCACCACAAACTTTACAAGGCACGAAGGATTTGTTGGGAGAAGAATTTGAGTCCGCTGGAGAAAAACTTTGCTCTGTAACAAAAGCAGAAAAGAGTGGTCAGATTAGTTGGATTAGCTACAGGAAATTCCTCTAACACAACGTGATGGCAATACGGAGCTTACGGCGAGAGAGCAAAAACGAGTGAGGTGAAAAACTAAATGAACACACAGTAGCAATCTCCGGGATGAGATGTTACTAAAGGCATTAGAGGTATCAGAAGGCAGTTGATAATAAAGAATGGTATTAAAATACGGTAGTGGTCACAGATTTCAAGAGTAATCCGTGCAGTGGTGTCAGTTTATTGTAAGATTGGTCTGCGCCAATCACAACTTTTGCTTCAGTGGTACTTCGTACGAAATTCCCAAAGCAACGGATAAGCTGAGAAACTTTTTTGTTTTTTCAGTGTCGAGTTGGTATAAATATATTATCAACTAGAAACAGTTACTCCTTTTTTTAAACCGCTATGAGAAGCTATTTTTAGCCTAGCAATACCCAGGCACAGTTTTCAGTAGCTCGCAGTGTTTTTGCCTAAGGCTGCAACGGGTCGGAGCTTTTATAATTCGGCAAATAACGTGATTATGAATTAACGTGTTAACGCTAGTTCGAGTGAACTTTACAGGCACTGTAAAGCCTACAAACCGTAAACTGAATTAAAATAAGACGATACATCCTACCAAAGATTCCATGAAAACACTCCTTTGATTGCTACTAAACAGGTGTTTTTTAATGAAAAGGTTTGTCAAGTTGAGGATGCTTTCACGAAGAAGAATTTTACTTTCGAGTTTAATGGATTTAACTTCCAAACGACTGTTGTCCGTGTCGTTAGACAAAGTTAATTTTTAACATTACTTCCCTAGAAAAAACTGTTGCCTAATTAAAGCTAATAAACTTCTTCGCAATCTTCCTAGGAACCTGAGGAGAAGAATGTCATCTGAGCAAGAATGTTCCTCTATAAACAGACGTTGAAATTGGGGATTCTTTTTCCAAAGGGTGGGAGGGTTACAAGTCAAAGGTTCGAGTTAATTTCCCTTTCTCCCCTGATGGTCCACTCACGGTTGCACTTTATTACCAGAATTCCGTGCCTCTAGGTCCTTTATTGTACGTAGATTCTGGCGTGGGCAGTTTCTCTGAGATGAGGTTTTTTCCGAGGCTGTAATTGGCGACCTTGCCGCAGCACACTACGGTGTACGCCGCCCAGAACGAAAAAGTTGGCGTGGTGGCGCTTTTAACGAGCGTCTGACGCCAAGCGAAATGGCTGCAACGGGACTTGTTGCGTCTTTAGAGTGCGGGATTTTTTTTTGTAATTTTTATCCCCCGCAACCCTCCCTAACTAACGGGATGGTACGTGTGGAAACTAAGAGTTCCATTACTCCTTATGCTTTTGCTTTTTCTACAAGCTTTCCCACCCTTTTTACTTTTAACCAATAAACGTCAAGGACCGTGAGACAAACTAGTTGTAACGGTAATGTGTGGAACTGTTCTGGTACGCGGAAGTCGGTACTTGACGCTTGGTACCCAAGGTGATAAAACAGTGGTAGAAAATCGGAGAGATTTTGTTGCCAGATACGGTTAGCACCACTTTTTTGCTGTCAATAGAATTAACGCGCGTCATGCTTTCACACTTTTCCGTTTTTCCGGAAAAAATGGGCGTAGAATGTGAGAGGGAAGTTGGATGAAAGAGGAGCACTCTAGATGTTGTCAAGGGTAGTGTACAGTAACGCAAGTCCCTTGTGGTCTGCTTGATTACCTGATTCCTAACGGGACTTTCGCGGGTCATCAACCTCACAACCTGCTTTTCCCACTTTTAATTTAGCATCTTCTCCTTTTTCGTTCTCACTATTTTAATCCCGAACAGCAAAAACTCCCATGAGTTAATTTTCAAGCAAGACGTCCTGCTAGTTCTGTGCGAGTTTGGGGGGGTAATTGACAAGCACGTCATTAAGAAAACGTATCTGACTGTAACCCCTCGAAAATGTTCACCTTAGCACGCCAGTTCGAAGCAGGGTAGATTAGTGCGTCGGATTATGTAAAGCAACGTCCTGTCAAGCCAAAATTGTTTTTCTATGACAGAAAAGCCAGTCGCATGACTGGATGTCAGCCGATAAGATGCATCGTCTCACGGACGAACCGTCCACCATTGGCATGCAACGCAAGCAGGCAACGCCAGCCGAACAGGCAAACGGCATTGACATTGGTATTTCGGGGAGTTGTACCGCGATGGCGTCACGTTAGCGCGCGCTAGCAGGTTGTTGAACTTTCGCTGCCGAGTTGTTGGCAAGCCCTTCCTTGGGCTACTTCCTGAACCTGACCGTGAAAAGTTGTTAGCTCAAGAAAAACTTTGCAGCAAACATTTCTCGACGGAGCGCTATTATTCTTTACGCGTTTTTGCTTTTCCTTTTTGCATGGCTTGTAGTGAAAGACCTAGTCATTGAATGCTATTGAATGTCTGTTTGGAGCAGCATGAATAAACACGCTGGGAGATTTCTTTGTAGCAATTTAAAATCGTAGTCTCTGTGATCAAGTGAACGGACAAACGTAACTCGTAGTCCAACAAGTTCCCAGACCAACTTTAAGGCTAGTGAATGAAGTAACTTAAAAAAAAATGCAAACGGTTCAAAGGTAGCATGTTCCTAATGGTGAGAAAAATCACGGAAAAACGCGCGGAAAATGTGAACATGGTCAGGTTCGTTGCACTCCTTTGCCAAACGCATCATTTGCGGGGAAAGTGTCATCTCGACCAGTCATGAACGTTACTTCCATTAAAGTCCTCATTTGCATTGAACAATAGCTGTTCTGCCTTCCTAAGGCCTTTCTGATCCGTTCCACTATACTTAAAGGCTCTTTTAACATTATTGCGACCCTCTCCCCTTCACTCTCAACCCTCCTCACCCTCTTTTTCTTACAGCATTCGACATTGCATGCAGGGAAGCCCAAATTCTTCCGTTTTATTTCGGTTTTTACCTGTCTTAATGAGCAGGGAAGTAGGAGGCTGGAGATTCTTGCCCGGGGGCATGGTACGGTTGGCGCTGTACAGCGGGGCCGGTTTGGGGCCTATGACGTTGACAGGCACTAAAGCAGGTGGCGTAATGTTGGCTGGGGAAGGCGTATTGCTCGGCGGGCACAGTCCGCCCATACCGTAGCCATTGTTGGGACTGTATTTCTCTTGGAATTCGCGATTAGGCTCGTACTCTGTTTTGATGCGAATCGGACTCTGATGCGCCAAAGCGGAAGGAGTGCCAGCCGCGTTGGGTCGATCGGGAGTCGCGGCAGGGGAAGGTGGCGTCACGGGCGGCGGACTGAACAAGTTTTCGCTGTGGGTTAAGGCGTGATTGAAAGTTAAGCCGCACGAATTGTTGGCTGAATTGGGCCGGTCGTCGTAGTCGTCTTTGCCCCGATGGTGCAGATCCGACGCCGAAGGAGTGGGTGAGCTGGAATGCTCGAAAAAACTGAGATTGAAGTCTGAAGTGGTATCAAAGGTGACTTCGGTGGTCACTTTGCCCGAAATTCCCGCATCGGTAGGGACACTACCCAAAGCTCCCAGCGATTGATCAATCTTGAACACATCCATTTTTGTTGGAGGGCTTTTTTTTTGTATCCAAGTAAGGGACAATATATCCGTATGGGTTGGATTTTGCCCCCCGCCCCAATGGGTGGCACACTAAGTTAATAGGGAAACGTAAGGCTCTTCTCAGAACGGTTTCACCCGCGTCTTCTGGGAGGTAGGCAAGGTAATTGAAGGATTTCTTTGGGCTTTGTTGCTGTTGTCTTCACTTGCGAAAGGTAGAGGATGCACTGGTTAACATTAGGGAGAGAGATGTTTCCGTAGGCGGTTTATGACGTGTATCGACATCCCTAACGTAGGTACGGAACATTACAATTAGACATCAAAGGTACTAGCGCAATAGAGATGGGTGGTCAAACAACAACTTTACTTTAACGAGTTCAGTTCAGTTCAGGTTGATGAGGCTCTCGTGACGTTCAACTTTTCAAAAGCGAAGGGTAATATGGCAAAGAGGAGACGCGATCTATGAGAGGGTTTTTTTTTGGGGGGGGGACAAGGCGAAGTGTTGGAAAAGTAAACTGGACTTTATTTGAGAGTTAAAAGTTTATTGGCTATTCCTACCAGCTAACTAATCTAGTGATGCGTAGCCTTGTGATCCCGCTACGCTTTAACTCGAAGCGTGTTATTGTAATTATTATGTTCGATCAAATTGTCGCAGAAAATTAGCCGGAAAATTGGAATTTGTCTCTTGAATTCAACAAAGTTATGAAAAAAATTTCATTAAATTTTTCAGTTTTTGATCCTTATTGGAAATGTTCAAATATTGGAAATGTTCAAATATTGGACATATTGGAAATGTTCAAAGAATTCCAAGCTTCGAATTTACGATGGCAATAGACTTGTATCGCAATTCGAGGCGCCACCGTATTGCAGTTCTGTGATGAAAAGTGACTCTTGAGTCGGTTACGAACCGTTGGAAGAGGTCATCGGCCCTTTTCCAAGACTGGTCTTCAAAGTCTGGCGTAAGGAGTAAGTTGTACAGAACATGAAAAGAATAGAAGGATAAACTAGCTAAATATCCCCGCAGTATGGTTAACAAACTCGAATTCGCCATATTAAGCAGAATGAAAGCAGTCTTTCGCTGGAACACTATCTTGTTTTTTCGGATATCAAAAGAAAAAGAAAAATGTTTTCAGGCCTATGCAGAAATGGGTTTTTGTTCTCGCAGTATATGTGGCTGTTTCCTGATAAGATTATTAATAACTTTAAGGAAGGACGGGAAAAGGAGCCAAACTTTCGCTAGACAAACTTGGACTTGAACTTGGTCTAGTACATGAACTTGGCCTCAATAGGGGCCGAAGGTAACCACGAGAGTCATAGTCCCACCGAAAATATATGGCGGGCTTCTGAAAGGTCCTTTTTCTTAAATGACATCGACAATTTTTTTTTTAAAAAAGAAAGCTTTTATTTTAAGTGCGGTGCGAAGTCGATCTAACGTGATATCAGCCCTCTTTAGGGAGATGCCGGAGAAGTTGAATAAGACAAGACAAACTGGGCTGTGAGCCAAGGTCGATGGCCCCTTCTTTCGCTGTTTGCCTCATGGGCTTTGCGCGTTGGACATTATTGCTCCATACAGTACACTTTTTGCTTTAGCTCTTACTAGATCCTAGATGATTTTGTCTATATTAATCATAGTTATTATTGTGACATAGCGCACCAGCAGAGAGATAAGATACCGCCCAATCTTCCTTTCGTGGAACGGATTGTAAAAGAAACTTCGGGGTCCAAAGACCTAGTACACCTGAACTGAACTCAACCCACCTGAACTTGTTTACCATTCGGAAAATGTTTGTCTCCAATTCACAACTGATTAAGTCCGTACGAGAACTCAGAAAATACCACAGATTAAAAATTGATTGGTCATGATATCTTACTTGACGGAAACTGCGTAAAATAATCCAAAATGGGACAGTCTCAAGGGTGAGAAAATACCAGTGAAATCCAGAAACCAGCTTTGTCTCATACAATGTTCACTGAATGCGGAAAGAGGAAACTAAATTGTTACAAGTATTTCGCTCGTGTTGGTAAACACTTTGGGTCAGAGCCCCCGCGACAATGGTTGTTACTTCACGTTCACCTTCTACTCGACTAACACTGAAGGAAAAGAAGCATCTTCCTCATCGGCCCAAGCCCCAGCCAGTACCACTATCACCACCACCGTTTTTCTTCGTCTTCTTCCAGTTCCGGGCTCTTGCGTCTGTACCTGAACAGGTAAAAGAGTGTTGCGTCTATACTCCTCAACTCCGCCTGGCAGCATTCTCCTATAGTCCCCCCCACTCTCCACCACCACCTCCCCCCTCCCCCTTCCATCCTCTCTTAGCGGTTCCTGCTAACTCAACAACAGCTCAACCCCCCCTCCTCCCCTCCCCAGACCCTGTAAGGCATTTCTCACCTGTTCGTTCGAGGATAGGACGGAAAACGAACGTTTTTGGTCATGTGTGTGAATCCCAAGATGAAGAGGGCTATTCACTCTATACCGACAGACGATTGCTAGTTACAGAACAGGTCTTGCATATTCAGCATTAGTGTCCCCCCCCCTTTATATCTCGCACTTGAACGTCTCTAACGTTCTTCTGCCATGACTGGGAATTTAAAAAAAAATCGAAAGGAGGACCGCTTTATGAGCACTAGTCTCGTAAATTTAGAGCCGAGTAAAAAAGAGGGATTAGATCAAACGTTTCATTATGAAGCATTTGAGGTCTGTTCAATTCAGCGCCCAAAGCTCAGCAAATATGTTTTTCGCTCTATACAGTTCGAGTTTTCAGTCCTCCCAAGCCTGATTTGTTATGCTCTTTTTCCATTCTCTTCTGCTAGAGTTCTCTGCCAGGTTTGCTCGCTCCTTCAGCGTCGTCAGAACCCAAGGATTTGAGGTCTATGACCGTCTGCCTTGGAGGAGTTTTTTTTTCTCTTTGGCTTTTAGAAAATCTACGCCCATTTCCATAAATTGTTCTTTTGCTTTCAATTGAAAAAGTCAGAAGAGGAAGTTCGCGTGTGGAAAGTGATATGGATGAGTTTTTTTTCCACTGTCCTACCGGGGTTTTTTTTCGAGCACCCTAAGTGGGTAAATTACTTCCCAGGCATGTTGAAGTTAGGTTTTGCGTAAATAGCTGTGCTGCAGCGGTGGGTGAAAATGAAGGCCAAGGTAAAATTGAAGGTGGGAAAGAGTGTCGTCATCACGTGAGAGGGATGATGTGTTACAGTTTCTCGCCCCTTTGCTTGGCAAGAAAACACAAATGCGAGCATGTTTGCTCGGGCACGGTCGAGTGACTTCAACGCACGACCAAGGGGTAGTCCCCAACCAGCGAACCCTGACCAAAACCCCATATGAATGTGTTACACTGGACACGCTTTAAACGGACCCCAGACGTCATTAGCTTAATCCTCCGCATCGTAACAGTACAATTTTGAGGGATTTCGGATTCTCTGAACCGTGTAAACGAAAACAATCTAAAGTTTTCAGCAAAGGCCGCACCAACGCGTGAAAGTATGAATGAATGAAAGTGAATGAATCTCGAAGGGTTCTTGTATGAGATGAATATGCTAGGCTCTGGGTATTTTTATAAGTCTGGAAATATTCCATGAATTTTAGGGACTTTAATTTGCTAGGTTTAAATGTTATTAGATATCAATATGGAAACAATTATGTACCCGAATTATGCGTACCTGAATTATGCGTACCTAGCTCACGCCGAATAAATTACTTAAAAAAATTGCTAGGTTTATTATTTAAGAAGTAGACGTTCAATCTTTTTGTGTTGGTGTGATCAGCTGTGTAATTTCTGTGAAATTATGCACTGAGTATTTTTTATAATTTCTTTAAACTTTTAGATGTTTTCTTTAATAACGGATGGAAAGTGTGTGTCCAACCTAGCCTCGGTAATCTAGAGATACCATAAGTCTGTAAGCTGTTTAGCTAATTGAAAGTGTAAAATTTAACATAAAGATAGTGAATCTGTTCGCGGTTCCTGATTGTTCGGACGGCTTGAGTAATCAGAGCTTACTTGAACGTTTTAGTCGTAAAATGAAGTGTTTTTCCTTTGTTGAACATGGTACTTGCAAGTTTTGCCCTTTTGTCAACTAGTTTCAGCCAAACTAAAACAAAGTTGCTATGAGTACGGTTATGGGCAAGCGCTCCTAGTTTTTAGTAGTTCAGTGGCCTTTGTGGTGGTTATATTTTACTACTGGGGGGTGTTAACCGTCTTTTTCGCGTACTATTAATGTTCTGAGGTGAAATGGTCCAAACTGCTTCCAGCTACGTGCTGCTACCATTTAAGGTTGCGATACATACTTGGAATTCAAATGGCTTTGACAATGGTAAATTGCAGACTTGTTAAGCCAAAACAAGTAGTTTCGAAACTGGATAGATTTCGTCACGTGACTCTGGTGGTGTCTAATTTAAGACAGGAACTTGTGATTCCGTTCACGCTTAATTGGTCATCGCCAGAATTGCAGGAAAAATCATTCACCATTTCAGGATTAGAAATATTAGCTATATCTGGCAGTAGAAGTTATCCAACACTATTGTTAATTTTTGGATGCAAAAGACTCTTAGCTATGAGCTTTCTAAATATCATGGTTTATTTAGTTAATAAAATTGTCCAACAGAGGCAATACTTTTGAATTAAATGCCTAGGAAATTCCAAGCGAGTCTTTATTTAAGATTCTGTATTTTCCAGTTTGTTTAAATTTTTCGGCTTGGTTGTGGAGCATTTTGGAAGTCAAGGCAGAGTGAGGGAAAGTTAAGTCTGAAAATTATAAATTAATGTTTGACGTTAGGGGGTTTGGAAGAATCGGAAGCTTTATGCATATGAAATGAGCCTAAGATTTCTGACTAACGCATGAAGACTCGGGGGGCCTAACTTGATGTAAAAACACAACCTTGACGGTAAGAGGCCCCAACCTCCGTAGATATTCTTCGCACATAAGTTATCGTTCAGAGGTGTGTGTGTATGTGTATGGGTGGAGAAGCTCGAGAAGCATGTGTCTTCTAGTGAAGGTGAGGGCAACGAACCTGGGATTCACTCTATAGCGTTCGAGGCGATATTAAAAAGGAGAGAAAGGAAAGAGGCGGAGAGAGAAAAAAAAATCTTCAATAAAATAAGAAAAGCCAAACCCCGTTCTGGAATTTGAGTTGGAAAATTTTCTGGCCGAAAAGGATCGTTTTATAAGAAAGGAAACTTAATAGTTCCAGGTGAAGACCCCTTTGGGGTTTCCCTTTTTCTCCCTCCCTTTCTTTAGGCAATCTCACTTTCCGCTTAATGAGATTAACTAACTTAACGGTAATGAGGTTTGGCTTTTGTCCACGAATCCACGAAAAATTTTGAGAGTGAAATGTCTTTGCGTGCAATACATCAGAATTTCCCGCTCCTCAAATACTTTGAATGTTAAGGTTAGGAAACTCTTGGGAAATGGAGGAATCGCTGGCTATGCTTGGCTGCAGGTCGATGAACTAAAACGTTTTAGACATTTATATAGCAGACAGTCATTCGATCAAGTGAAAAGTTTCCCGTTGTCTTTTCAGTATGTATCCTAGCTTGGGGCTACTTTTTTTTGCTGCCTCTTTTAAGCCAAACCGGGAATTTTTTTATGTATTAGCGGTTTACTTTGATCGTACTTTTGCCTATATCGAGTTGAGCAGCTCTGGCGTGGCGATAACAACTTAAGCATTCTATTGCCGTGGTAACCCTTGTAAAGAAAAGCTTGTAATCTCATCAAGCAGTGAATAATGAGATAGGCGTACATGCGCCGAATGCTCCCAGAAGACGTTAGTGCCATGACAACCAGCTAATAACGCACATTCTGTATTATAATTCTTGGAATTGACCCACATTTGGAAAATTGTTTGTATAAAATAGACCCGAAATGGGCGGGGATGAGACAGTTCCCAGATTGGTTCGCGTAATCAGTTTGTAATTGCAGAGGACAAGCTTAAACAGTGATAACGGATTTTTCAGACGTCATTAGCAAATACACGTGCGTTAATCTGTTTTAATTTTGTTCCCACGTATTATTAGGTTACTTTCTAGAGTCACGGGCATTTTAAATTACTCTGAAAGTGGTGATAATAAACTTTCCCTTTCTAATCTAATTTTTACTGGACCTTATTTTATAATAACAGAATTGTGCTTTAAGCGAATTTTAGAAAAATGTGGATCTGTTGGCTAGTTTTGTAAAAAAATGTTTTTCAACAAAAACGCTGTATAGGTAAAATAAAGAGAAAAATTAAAATCAGAAGTTTTTCAGTCGTTTTAAAATTTTGGGTCATTGGTACTCGTTGGCAAATGGTATGATTTGACATTGGTATGCATTAATAGAAAAAGAGATGTCCTCTGAGCTATTAAATAGAGGAAATCCCAATTGTAGGTTTAGTTTGTTGTTTGCAGAGCTGTAGCTTGTATTATTGAAAGTATACACGTGGTTCTACGCAGTAAAAAAAAAAAGGTCGCAACAGTGTTTTTTGTCACACGATGATGATGTGTGTGATAAAGATGTGTGCCCAAAAGCTTGTGGGGAAAAATACGAGTTCATTACCACGTGTTGGTAGATAACGAAGGAGCATCCGTAAATCGAAAACAACCTGCTGATTCTAATATCTTTCTGGAAAGAGGGCTGAATTTCGTACCAAGGAATTCATTCTTAAAAGTATTTAAACTTCGTGCATAATTAAGGCCTCGTTTGATTGTCAGAATTGCGTCAGTTTTCGACAAACAGCTTCCTTGAATATCGTATGAACACAGTCTTCCGAGCGAAATCGGTTTAAGTATATGCAATCTAATTTACGTATCTTTCGCTTAAATCACAGCTGCACTGTATACAAATTCACAAAATTCGATTTTCTTCAAAATATAATCAGACGTTAAACTCAGAGGACTAAACAAACAAAAATCAAGTCAAAGCATGAATGCCCTAACTGAAAAATCCTTATTTAGGTCTTCTAACTAGGCATTTGGTTTGGGAAAGCAAACTCGCTCTGCTTTTGTCGTAATAGATTAATCACCTACTGATTCATTATGTATAAGGCTATGATTACTGTGTTCTTGCAAGTGTTGGACAACAACTTTGTCAATTCGCAGCCCTTATGCTTTTCCTTGAATTTTTCTATTTCGCTTACTATTTTCCCACTATTTAGAAGTTGATTTATAGGTGTTGCCACGGTAAGGAAACTTTATACCTAATGTCATGTTTTTACGTGCGTCGTGCTACCTCTTCCTAACGGGAGTTTTCACGTCTTTGCCTCCGCAAGACTTGCCCCCCTCCCTTCCACCGCCACCGTTACCACCAACACATCAAGTGGCAAGCATTAAAGTCATCCTAACTTGTCATCTCTCTGGCACTCTTTTCACTCAATACCTGTTATATAACGGTACTTGAGCGCACTCTTTTCAAATAACAAGACGACGAAAGGAAAAAAACGACTCTTTTTATTACATCCACACCGTAACGGTAGTCTAATGAGTTCGTACCTCTCTAATTTTTTTTCCCCAAAAAAGACTCACGAATCTTTTTTTCTTTCAAAAATGAGACACACAGGAAATGAAGCGAGATTTTTTCCTCAATACCTGAAACGGAAAGGGGCTGGGCTGAAGAACGAAAGGAAATAATTCGTCGTAGTATTGACCTTGCGGTTGTATTACCTCAATTGCAAGGTATGTAATGAAAGGCAGTCCCATTATTAGGTTGTGTATGTGTGTGGGGGGAAGGCTGAACAGGGTGAGAAAAACAATACGTAATTGAAAGTTGAATCCCCGCAAATGAACCTTGAAAGCTTTAGCTACGGGGGCTTAGGGTTCTAACCCTTTGACAGGGTTCAGGGAATGTCGGCTGAGAAGGCAGAAGAGAGAAAATGGAGACGGTTGGAAGAGAAAAATGTATCTACTTACGATGAAACATTTGTATAGCCATGTACGTGGATTTGGGGTGGTACATGCACGGCCAGTGACAGGCTTCACCGGCATATGGAAGCATAAATTGGCGATAACTGTATACGGAGAGAAAAGTACATTTCAGTTGGGGGACACTTGTAAATTTCGTAATACCATAGAAAAAAAGAGTTCACATATTTCATCGTCCAACGTGCTTACATTGAATCAAACATATTGAGCTTGAGCTTTGGAAAGAATTTCACAAGTCTCCACGTTCTCACTTGGCCTAGGCAACGATATTCTCGGAAAGGATAGAATTGGACTGAAACTGTGGGGGGTGTTTATGATAGTGAGACAGACGACAATCTTTTTTTTTATCAGAAACAGAGCCAATCACGAAAGAAATCGAAGTAGGCATGGCAAAGGCTGGCTTGACGCCCAAAAACTGTGTAAGAAAAACAAGATCGTTTTTATCTCATCGCATTAGGGCGATAACAGAATGTTGTGTCAGTTAGAACTCAAGTGGTTCGTGAATTTTTTTTCTTTTTTTAAAAAAGGAAAGAGATCCGAAGTCAGCTCCGTTTTATTTTCGTAGTCCAACTGATAAATGGCGTTGCGTCATGGGGCGATAATTCCCATCGGGAATATTATTTACTTATCGACAGGCAACGAAGACCTTGCTCTCAGCTAACCTTCACAGGTTGAACGAACTCGGCGACATTTTGGCTTATCCATTTACAGGTGTGAGTGCTGAACCATGTAATGAGTTTTGCATATGGAAAGCGGCTTACCTGCAAGGATGTTCCCGCGGTGCGTAATTTGGGAGTTGGAGCAGCGTCCCAATGTTTTCGCAGTCGAGGAATTTTGGAACGCCGTACCGCCAACGAGGGGGACTGGGCCTTGAAAAAGGGGTTGGGATTGTAGGGTTAAGGCTGAAGGGTTTACCAGTAGCGTATTCAATCACGTTGCACGGAGTAAAAACGTAGCACGCGAAATATACGTGTACTAATTCATGTACACTACGTAGTTAATAAGTGATGGCGGAAATGCGCATGACTTGGGTTGCCCAGAAGGCTTCATGAAGGATGTGTCGGCAACTCGGGGTTGGTTCCAAGCTTCTTTGACGTCAAAAGGGTGCTGTTACTATTCTATTGAACCGCTGGGGTGGTTAGTGCTAGGGAAATCAATGAAGTGTAAGTATGGAGCACCTATATGAACGACAGTCCTGGTCAAGTCGTCCTAGGTTATCGCGAAAGGCAAGAAAAATCCGCACACAACAGCGCCCTCTACATCCTACCTCACCACGTGTTGCCCAAGAGAGGGCCAAGAGAAGAATTGGTTGGTTGTCTTGGTACAAAATGGATTGAGTCTTTATTATTGAGTTGAGGACAGGTTTCACCAAACTTGTCAAGTACATGGGCACTGGCATATGTGAAGCATCAGAATAGCAATCATCATGAAAAGAACTAGACATTGGGTGCCGGGAAGAGATGATCGTGACGCCGCCGTTAAAGTTGGATGCTGCATAGCGGCTGGATTTTCTTCTAAATTTGAGGAAGAAAGAAATACCAAAAAATAAAGTATTATTCTAACCAAAACAGTTAGGTTGGGTAAGTACAAAAAAGCGTACCGTTTAAGACATGGACGGTTATGTTTGCCGTTACGTGATCATCCACGGAGCACTTGTAAATGCCCGAATCGCTAGGTGTCAGTTTTGCCACGTTTAGCACACTCAATGCATCTGACTCGTTCAACTGCGTTCTTATGCTAGATAAGAAGATACAGTAAATGAAAATTTAGTTTAATTAGAAGAATGACTGGAAGCGGTACAGTAGCCAATTTCATTAAATAATACGTCATGAAAGCGATTCATAACAGTGAATTTGTAGAAATAAGTTCATAGATGGCAGAAGGATGAGAACTGGCTGAGAATTGGCTGAAAATTTATTGTAAGCTGTGTATTTTATTAAGTAGCGTGCGGTTCGTTTAAAGTCGAATTCAGTCGTACTACAAACTCAAAGCGAAGTCTAGAATAAAAAATGAATGGACAGTGAGTAGGTTTTACCTATATCCGCCACGTCGAGAGTCGAAGTGGAGCGATTTGGCGCCCAAGAACCATGTTATCCGTACAGGTCGGTTGTAAGTTTGATTCACGTAGCATTTCAACTCCACAGCACTTCCGGTCGTGTAGTATTGATCTTCGGACAGATTGTTTTTAGCATCTACCAAAATCACTACCGGATCTGGAACTGACTAAGGCGATTCGAATAAGGCTTCAGGAATTTTCGTCTCAAAAACGAGCGTACAGTTTTTTTTTAACAAGGAATAACTTACATTCGTCTGTTGGCACAAACCATTGGAGTTTGCATGAAAGTTGCATTTGTCCACAGTGAAACGTATGAAAGAAGGTGAAAAAAACGAAAATAAAAAAGGAATGTTAGAAAGATAAAGTATTTGTGTAAGTTGAGAGAAAAAGTGTTTGCTTAGTGCCTGAAACGTTGAGCTGGACTTCCGTTGTAGATGGCGGTTCAGTCGCCACGTGGCAAATGTAGACGCCCGAGTCATTGAAACTTAGGAGATTGATGCGAAGTCTCCACTGATTAGGGTAAACAAAATCCAAACTAATTCTTGTGTCACTTGTGTAAGAAGAATGTCCCAAAGTTAACAAATGCAAACTGTCTTCGCATTTCTTGAGCCAAGACACCTGACGGGAGACAAAAATACACTAGAACTCCGCTGATGTCAACGCAGATTATGAAAACTCCCCGATTATGCCAATTGCCGTGGCATACACCTTTAACCCTCTTGTGAATGCTCTATTTGCGCACTTCAACGAGATCGTTTCATACTGGCTCCATGAAAGGATAATTGAAGTGCAAAACGTGCAATTTATGTTCTATTGTCGTTCTATATTGAAAGTTTCTAGCATATTCCTAATGCGCTAAACATGTTTGTCTGAATTTTTTTTACTATCCAACTCGTCAACCACTCCTCCAGTCCGGACCGGTTGATAAAATCAGAGTATTACTATGATTTTAAAGATTGCAAATATTGTACAAAGCTTGATACGTTGGAATAAATCTAGTACATTTTACGAGTGTAATGTTCTGCAGCAAAGCCATTTCATGGACTATTAAAACCTCCATACGGTACTCGTCACATTTGCTGGAACAAAACAATACACTGTAAAAAATTATTTGGTGAATTTACAATGATTCGTTGTGCAGCCAAAAATTACAAGGACTTCACTGTAAAAATACTTACAAAACTGATTTTTTAACCACAAATTGGTTGTAGAAAAACATTTTTAAAGTATTTTTACAGTAAAGTCCTTATATTTTTTGGCTACAATTGTAAATTTACAGAAAAAAAGTTTCAGTGTAGAGCTGTAACAGTTGCTAAGCAGTAAAGTAAACGTTTTGGTAAGGTCTGGTGCTATTGCGGTCTGGTACATACATTTGCTACAGAATCATAATGGTTATGCTTGCAACAGATAACTGCAATGGCGCTTCGTTGCCAAACTTTACCCTATTTCCCGCCCATTTCCTTTGTTCTCCGTTGAGAATAGCGCGGTTCGCGGTTCAAACTCTAATTCAGTGATGCGTGGCACATGATAGGGAAGTGCGAACCCTATCCGCTGAAGAGAAAGCACGAAGCTTGTACAGTTTAACGCAATTTAAACTTTGTTTTGCGCACATTCATTACTAACAATTGTCCGAGGGAAGCAAATGCAAAACAAAAAGTTCAAAGGGTATGGTGGCGGCCGACGGCGTGATTGACTTGACAGCATTCGGCTAGTTTAGGAAACTTACGAGCTTGTGTCCCAAATTATCTACAGTGCAGGGTAAAAAGACGGTAGTACCCACGTAGCCTGACACGTAGGACTCGAGGGAAGTTTGCAGAAAAACCGGAGCGTGGCCAGCCCCGTGATAGTGATTGTCGTCTTCTTCTAAATCGCCCTGATATAAACCGTGCAGCACGGGCAATGCAACTTTGGAGGCGTTTTTATGACCTATGGATCAGGAGCAAGCAAAAAGATTATGAGCAAGTAGGAAAGAGGCTATAATACGAAATAAAGCCCTAAGCCTTTTCACATGGGCGATATAAAAAGATTCTAAATGACCCACCATAAACAGTAATGTTAGACGCTTTTAAACAGATGTGTATACATTACTCGTGAGGTTTCTTAATAACCTCTTACGATTCATATCAACCAAATGAACGTTTTTTTCTGCGGATAATACTGAGATTTCACTATTAAGAATAGAACTGCTGACGTTGCATGAACTAATCAGTTTTCGTGTGACACACGTAATCTGAATTCTCGGCCTGCGGATTTGGAACGGAGCTCGTATGAGGAATTCCATTTGTGTGAAATTTAATTCGTTCAATATCTATACAGAAGGTGAGTGGAGCGGATTAGCCTATTGCGAAGGGACTTCTCTGCCTTGTGATCTTATCGAGAGATTTTGCAGTTATCGTACCTGTACGTTTCGTTAGATATTGTTAATTTCTTATTATTGTGCCTAATATATAGCAGAAACAGTGAATTACAATGCAGCGGTACAGCGACTTGAACCAATTTGGCTTAATTTGCAGTTTTACTAAAATAGAAGAAATCCCTTTAGTTTGTCGTATTCGGATAAATTTTATAACAATAAATAATAATAGGACTACTACAATTTTGTAAAAGTGAATAGGATTCGTTATTCAGTGTTAGTAGTGTACAATATGTAGCATGATTTCTTATTTCTTTTCAAAGTCTTTATCCGTTAAAGAATACTGATTGAGTTACGAACTTTTCCTGCTTTCCTCCCTTTTCACTTGCGTACGAATTGTGAAGCTTTATTTGCAGTATTGGGAGTAATACAAAATTATAACCCACAAGGGCAATTATTATGATTGAAGACCTACAGTATAGTTCTAGCTTATGTTTATCTCCGTTCTTTTTACATTCTAGTGAGATTGCTTTCGGGATAGACATGGAATATCCATTATTGACACAGCTTGTCATTAACTTCTCTTATTTATCCGTACAGAAAAAATGTGATTTTTTTCTCCAGCATATATTAATTCAAGAGGGAAAAGCCCAATTCTCCAAACATACGTTGAAGATTGCTTCCTTAGTAAAAGTGTTCCCTAAGGAAGCTCCTTCAAGTGAGCATTTTCATGCAAACGTCATTGGGGAGTTGCCCCAAATCTATAAATTGCTCAGTACCAGCTGCATAAACTTCAATGTCAGAGCTGAAATAAATGGCCTTATTAAGCTAAAATAGTCCCATCGTCCCAGAACTGCAAAGTAAACTGCTACACACACCACTAAAGTACTGTACGGCATACAACCCCTTTCTTGCTTCTATGAGTATTCAACATAAATTGTAACGGCTACGCTGCAGTCTCAGCTGGAATTTACGAGGATCTCTTTCATTAAGGTTTCAAACAGAGCTCGGGCTATATTTTTTCTCTTCCGGCTAGAAACATGATGAATGACTTCGTTAAGGGTATTTCCGCACATTTGGGGATGTCTTCCGCATTTTAATTTCGCAAAAAATAAAATAAAATCTGCGGAAAAAGGATCGAGCCCAAAGCAATTTAACGTCAAGGAATAATAAAACGTACCCATAGTGGTACTTGACTTAGACGCTAGAAACGACGCAGCAGAGAGAGACGAAGGAACCCTTTGAAGATGAGCTTCTTGGAGACAGACCACTAACACGACATATATTAGGACCATCAACATCATTTCACAGCGGTAGAGGGAGTGGTCCATTCTGTTCGCTGTTGTAGTCCGAGTGGTGGTGGTATGTCATCGAGCAAATGAACCGATGAAGAATTGTTGTCGACATAAGAAAAAAGTTGAGCACACTACGTTTTATGTCACGTTCGCTGTCACCAGTTGTTTCTGTTAGAGGTTATTCAGTTGACGGTTGCCTGGACAGTTTCTTTCACACTAGCGGCAAGCTTGCACTTGAAAGAAATATTAGGCCAGTACATCTCTGCAACAATGAATCTCTCAACTGGGGGGGGGGTGTCTTTCGGAATAGGAAAGTATCTCAGTTTTGCGTAAACTTTTTTAAGCCTCAACTTATGACAAATGACACCTTGAAAAGGGAATTCTCACTGACATTCTCACTACCAAAAAAACTTCAGAACTAAGTTTTACATAGAACTGGAGCATTCAACACAACAAACTACACTTTCCGCCGACGGATTCCCCCGAGAACTCACTGCGAAAGAAAGCCAAGTTCACATTCTTCCCCTTTATTTTTTTAAACTCCCCAATCCCTTCCCAACAATTGCTGCGAAGTCTTGGGAAAGCGAAAACCAAAATGGTCAAAGGAATGAAACTGTCTCGGCTTGCCAGAGTACCGGCGGACTTTATCTCAGGGAGACGGTGAAGGGCCAAATAAATGTTTTTGTCTTTTTATTGTTTGCCTTTTTCACGCGATTCTTTTCGGTTTTAGCGTATTCCGTTTCCCGTGTAACGTATGTAAATTAGCTGAAACGATGTGAAGACAAAAACTCGCTGAATACAAAGGACGCACACTTCCTTACGCTCCACAGTAATGGAACAGCCATTGCTGCACCACACTATTTTCCCCTCGAATTGAATCTTCTTGAAAAGACGTCAGGATACGGCTCCTTGCGATCGAGCTGCTCTTACTAGACACTATAGGGCGGCGACTCAAGTAGCGGCAGGTCTGCCCCCTCCGACGTCTTCGGCAGAACTGACGACTGGGCAGTCATCGGAGGAAGGAGTACGTCACAGCAATCTTGGGAGAATCCAGGTCTTGCTCCCTTCTTTTCCCACTGTCTGGAGATTTGTGTGTATCTCTACCTTTTCCCGCAGTCCTTCTTTCCTAATATCGTCAGAAGTTTGGAAGAGACAAGAATTTCTTTAGATCTGAAGGCTCTGCTCGCTCCGGTACGTTAGCGACTAGGATCCCGGCTCCTTTTTGGTACCGGCCAGTGAGCGGCTCCGTATGGCCAGTACTAGCTTAGAAAGCTAGTGTACTTCTAATGGACAAGAAAAACTCGTGCTGGGAATGGAAATTTCTGCCTGGGAGAAATAGATCATTTGACACAAAGGCCAGCAGTGCATTATTCAGAAGCAAAGACACACGGGTCACATCACATCAAAGGCGACTTTAACCCTTGGGTCGCTTTCCCCCTCTCGTCTGCATTGCGATTTACTATTTGTCCACAGCAGCCAGTTGCGAGTGACGAAAGAATGGCAAAATGGTTGTTCCTGTCTTTACGAGCTTATTGAAACGTCGCAGCGGATGTGTACCCGACGAGAAATCTTCTCTAGCTGGCGATTGAAGATTTACATAACCATTTGGCAGCAGGCTGGTAGGGGGCGCCGGCACAGCGTACATCACTGCGTATTGCTACAAGGTCCTTGGTAAGTGCAGTCATTTGACCGAGGAGTGGGAAATCGGAGTCAAGGAGGCGGAGCGGACTTGGATTTTCTAACATGATAAGGAGACGTGGGAATGACACCAGATTCCTCTCTAGGGAATTACGGCTTTGTTATTTCGAATAGGCGGGTACTGGCAGCAAAATTTCTTTCGAAAGGTACGAGGTACGACGGAAGCGAAGAAAAAATGGGGGGAAGGTGGTGAAGAAGATGTATTGTGAGGACATTTCTGTCCGTAACCTGAGTGTGTGGGGGGATGGATGAGGCTGGGGGGATGGGTTTGTCTCATTTGTCATCGACGTCTATCGCAATAGCTGTTCGCTTACGTTGAGGTAACCCGACGTCTCCAATCCCTCGACGTGGCATCCTTCACTTCGAGCTTCGCTTATTAGGCTCGTTCATGCCAAAATCTGTGTCCCGAGTGGTTCTGAGAATCTCGATTGTGTTAGCCCATAATTCGTCTCCGGGTTTTCCGACGAGTTTCGGGATACACTCCCGACCTTGCCAGTAGCATTTCTTTCGCCAATGCTTAATTTACGTTAATTACGTTTTCCTCTCCTTGCAACTCGTGCTGGGGGGTCTCTACTCTTCCGAACTCCGATGCTGTGATTACTAAAAAGGTCGTTAATTTAAAAGTACGACAGAGACAGGCAGTAAATTCAGGCAGCAATGGGAGCCGGATAGTTTACTGGGCAGTTTGTCACTCCATGTAGATGAATACTGCAGTAATGATCATCATGCGGGGAAAAGCTAGGATATAAATTACTTGCATTACGACTTTGCGGCTGCGAAACTTTGATTGCGTTGCTGTGAAGGATCAAGGCCGGGAAGTTGCCCAGAATTTGAAAAAGCGACGTAGTTACAAGGGAAACGAGTAAAGGAGGCGGGGCTTACTAGGAACTTTCGGACCGCAATGGTAGCAGGGTAAGTTTGCGTGGTTGTTGTTCTAAAGACAGGGAGGAAACCGTCGTCTTTGTTTAATGAGGCAAAACCAGCTTCAAAGGGCTCTTCATTATCACACGTTCATCATCGACATGTTGATGAACTCTATCGCAATGAAAACACTAGAGTCCTGTGTCTTGAATTGCAGGGGATTTCTGTCTGGCTTTTGTCTTGCGGCATCTTGGTGCACAAAGCTATAATTTCCCGACCCCAAGGATAACTCAAAGTTTCCACGCTTCTGTAGAAATGTCAGTCCGTAAATAAGCTACCCTAATTCTCCTACCGCAATGCAGATTTGTTAACGAAATCTTCCCTCTGTGCAAAACAATAGGGTTCCCTTAAGGTGTTTATACCTTGGCACACGAGTTGGCATGGGTGTAATCAGCTAAAAAGAACCAAAGTTATCAGTTCCTTGTAAACGTCATTCTGGAGAATAGGGCATTATTTGACGCCTTGTAAAATCATGTGGTGACAACAGATGGCGCGTCGGTAAGTTACATGGGCTGTGATCAGCCACGTGGTTCCGGTTAAGCGTGTCTTAACCGTTAGAGGGATTTAGTTGAGCTTCCAGCATGGCGTCCATTTCTTAACGTCTTTTTCAATCGTACTAAGTAATGTGACGACTAAGCTGGAGCTTAATTCCGCGTGTGTTTCTTTCCAAGAGATAAGCATTGTATAATACTTTGTGGTCCGGAATCGCTTGTAACCGTAGATTTTTTTTTTTCGAGTCTGTGTGTCTTCCTCAAGGCTTGTCTTTCGATAAGTATTTCTTTAAAGGCCGTTCCTTAAAATGTTTAGCTGGTCAGCAACTGTGAAGATGCTGATTGCCCCAGACTGGACCTGACTGGCATTGAAAAATCGTCCGTAAATAGCGTCAGCGTGGTACAATCTCATACTAAAGGGAATTGCAACACCCTGAATTACCAGCCGAATCTTAAGCAACCACAGTCCTCTTGCTCAATTTCACCACGCTAACTGAAACGTAGAAATTCGGGGCAACAAAAAACCCTCTATCAACGCAGTGGTATTTTTTTTGGTGGATGCTGCACTGTTTTTCTTAAGTCTAGACTCGTAAAGCCAAGTGTAGTGTGGCTGTGTGGTTGGGATTGTTGTGGCTCTTCCACTTCCTTCCATATGAATAAAAATTTTAAACGAGGCTATACATTGTGCTCAGTCAACTACAGAGTTGACATGCATTCAAAGTGATCCTCAGCGCAGAGAATCGTCAAACGTGGTTGGTGAGTATATTCAATGCACAAGCGAGTAATCTGCAGGATAAACTCGTGACTTTTCTTTCCTTTGCTTCTGTATACTTCAATTTTATTATTTATTTATTTCCCACTCCAAAGAAGGCGTAAGCATTTCATTTTTTATTTACGTATTTTGATTTATTCGTCAACATTTTATTACACTGGCTGATCCGGGTTCTGACATAGTAGAAGGATCAGTTTAATACTGGAATTAGCTCCCCGCGTTGAATTCTCTAGACTGCGAATCGATAATTCCATAGTTTTTTTTTGACCAGCCAGCGTGATAGATTAGCTACACGGGCAGATACTTCTTCTTCCTTCTTTTGTGTTTGTTATAATGGAAACGAGATACACCGTGATCTTTAAAGGGAAATCACGAAGAGAGCGCGAGGCAAAAAGTAGTGGTGTTGGATGTGTCGATAAATAAAATCCACAAGCATCCAATTCAGGGCTTTATGTTTAAAACAAACTGATTTTTTTGCATAGGTGGCATTGGAGCGAGGAAGTGCTCTTTTCGCTGAAAGCCCCCTCGCAGTAATACAAAGAAAGACGCAAGAATGGGAGAAGTTGACAACAATTTCGTTACTTAGTCATAGTTCTGTGTCGACGGCTGTATCGGAAGTCCCAAATTACGTGAAAGCATTGTAAGGAAATAAAAAAGTCTGCCGCAGTTTGAAAGGCTAACCATAAGTATTCCCAGTAACCCCAAACACGCTTGCCGGGAAGACATAACTTCAATGCTCAACTTCCCAATGATGGTAATCAAACAAATTTTTTGGGTGCACTTAACATAAGTGACGATGTCAGCCACGATTCATTTGGGAGATTTCCCTTGAGTCGATGTGACGACGCTGTAGAGATTTGTTATTGGAACTATGGAAGCGGAATAATGCATGGCTGGGTTATTTAAAACACTGTGTGCGTATGACTGCAGATGGCGTATTAAGTTATGGCGTGTAAGGCTATGTGACAAGCAGAAGTGATCTTCAAAGTTTCTAGCTACTTTCGTGAATTTAAAGTATGTTTCAAAACCAGGGATTGGCCACAATAGGTTAAAGCCTACGCGGCTTATTCAATAAATAATAAGAAAGAGGGATTAACTTCATGTAAAGTCATAACTGAGGCGTTCTCTTCCAAGAAATTGTGATGCCTTTTAGCTAAACCAAGCTTTTTTAGCTGAATGTTACAACTTCTATTTACACAGCCTCGGTTACATGTAAATTGCATGGACAATAAGCTGTGAGAGATGGTGCTTCACACTTATTAAGGTAATGGTACGCTAGCTTGCAAGCGGTGACGAGATTCTCATATTAAGGTCTTAAAATTTTATCAGGTTTCTCAGACGCTTTTTGCCGAAAAGATTCTTAAAAAGCTGAGTGGTTCAAAAGAAATAGCCGGCTTTGTGTGTTACATTCCATTTCGTGTGGCAATTAGCGAAATAAGTTAAATGGCCTAAGAAGTTCGCGATGTTACAATCTTGGAAAGTTTTCTTCCAAACTTTTCGTAAGTGTCCCAAGCCTTTAACCAGGTTTGTGGAACGAAATGTTGTAGCAGTTTTAGCTTTCGGTTGTCGCTCTTCAGGGCGAAAGATAAAAAAAGAAGCTCCAACTAGTAATGAACGTTCGTTTTATATCGTTCTCGATGCACCCGTCCGTAAAAGACCCTAAAAAATAAACAGCAACCCTACCTAATAAAATTTGTACTCACTTTTATTTCCATAATTAAATGAAAAAGGTTCGTTGTGGCAATTTATACCCTTCGCAGCACACGCAGCACGTGACAGAATTGCTATAGTACAGTACAATCTGGAGCAAATGCAGCTGCTTCACCAATTTCTGCGCCCGACTCAAGGTAAAATAAATACATGACAGACTTTTAAACAGCGAATTGTTGGTTCCGTTTCCATCGAAGCCCACCAATCACCCGCTCTTTCATCCTAAACAAATTTGCATGTTTTGTGCCTTCCAGGCCTCTACCTTGTTCTTAGAAAAATGTTGACAAGCTGAGCCAAAAAAAGGTGAAAAAAAAGAGAAAAATATTCTTTGTTGGTCAGAGAGGACGTAGGTTGGCAGGGAATGTATAATTTCCTTGGGAGGTTAACATAAGATGGGGGACCAGTTCACAAAAGAGTCTAAAAAGAAAAAGAGTTTCTTGAATACTGGGTTTATTACAGCTCGATGGTAAGATTGATAGCGGGCAATTACGATTCCTATACTGAGCGTGACACTGTAAGCATATTTTCTCGTTTCCATTGAGTTATGGAACCAAGTTTCCCCTCAGGGTTTGAGAAGCTTTTTCTTTGGCCTTTGGCTGCACACCCCACTTCGTACCCCTTTTTCACGCTCTTCAGCAGAGAAGCAGCCGGCTCGATTATTGGAAAATGGGTTAAAGCTTAAAGCATATATTGAGCAACAGGATCACGCTGTTCCGAAACGCTGGCAATAACTACTCATCTTCTTTCATCGTTGTGCACTTTCCAAGTGATGGACGATAGATCCACCAAACTTAGACGAGGTAATCGATGTCTTTCGAAACGAGCCGCTCACCAAATAGGGGCGTATTATGAATGTTTAGAATACCGCACAGCCTGCCTTTTACAATGGACTCGCCTTAAAGTGGGTTGACGCGACGAACGCTCTGGGTGCAGGACGCTCATGAACCAAGATTTAATTCTGTACATTTTGGGGGATATAAGAAAATTTTTGCAATTTTTCTTCATTACTGCCATGGGACTTATTGCAATATGCCCATCCTTTAGTTCTTTTCTCTGTAATTTGGATGTTCTGGAATAACTGATGTTTTGTCAAGTTTGTAAATTTTGATTTCCACAAAGAATTTGAAAATATTTTTTGGGTGTTCAGTTGCGAGATCCTAAGTCGAATATAAGAAGATTCTTGCAATTTTTATTCATATACTGCCATAGACGTTATTGTAATATGCCCATCCTATAGTTCTTTTCTCTGTAATTTTAATGTTCTGGAATAAATCATAAATTTATAAATTTTTTGTAAATTTTTGTTTTCCATAGAGAATTTTAAAATATTTTTTGGGCTTCAGTTGTGAGATTTCTACGTCGACTTTCGATTTTTGGGGGGGTTTAATTATGTGAATGGTGTTCGAAAAAGGAATTTTGCGCAAACCTTGAGCAAAATGGTGCAATGTTTTAGTATATGGTGCGTTTGTGAATTGACACTGATCGCGAAGCGGCGACGTATTGTGCTTTCTGTCGGGAGGAGGAGGCGAAGTTCCACTTATGTCTTAGCGATTTATACTCTGACCAGCATTCTGAAACGGGATTCTGCGTTAACGTGTTGTAATGGAAAGGTCTTGTTGGCAGCACTCAAACGGAGCGCGAAGTGTAATTAAGACGAGTCTTGCTTGTCATATGACAGGAATTGATCCGCGTAGTGTGGCCTTGGGGGCGTTACGAGAACTTCTGCAGCAATTCCGGGACGCGCATTGGAAAAGTTGAGATGAGAGCAACGTCGTTCTTCTTTCTGCAGTGATTGGAAAGCTTAGAAACAAATTTGCCGTTATGTTAAGACGGCGTTTGACAGTGAAGAATTGGGAAGGATTGCTGTGCAGAAGCGAAAATAAGCGGAATTGGCAGAAATATCCTTTCGAAGGGTAGCCTAATAAGACGAAGACATGGTACGAAGATACTCCAGTTAGAGTTTGACAATCAGATTTTGTATTTTTGTTATGACAAATCCTTCGTGATTACGTTCGTGGATCTTGTGACATTTCGGCGCATTTCTACTAGGAGTCAGTTGGAATTTCTTTCAGGCTGTTGAGAAAAAAAAAGAATGCATTTTCTAGTTGAGCTGTAATGACTTTCTCACCAGCATGAGGGGGGGAGAAGGTCTTTTTGCGGAAATAATCGGATACTGCAGCGGCAGAAAGTCAGGAATAAAGCTGGTTCCTGAGGGAAAGAAATAAGAAAAGTTTTGGGTGAAGAAACGTTTTTAGGTGCTTCTATTAAAAGTACCCCAGAGTGGAGTTATAGAGTACAAGAGCACACCCAAAGTTTTTCAGGACCAGTACTTGCCGTTAGGCTGCTGCAGAAATGGCCCTGAGGGGCCGAGGAACGTTTGGTCCCCACGCTTTCGTTTCCTGAGCCGTTGCGGGTTGTTAAGCAAGCAACAAAGCATTCCTTTCCACAAGGTTTTAATTGTAATCATTAGTAGGAAGGCAAAGTAAAGTATTACTGCGAAAAGCTTGGGCGCAAGAGTCGCAGAAATGAGTTAAAATCTAATCAACGGGAAAGTTTTTCCGAGGGAAAACTTTGGAAAGATTGCATTTAGTGCCGTCCCTGAACAACAATAGCTCCCGGAGCACTGGCATCAAAGAGCTATCAACACTCGCATGCTACGAGCTGCAAGTTGCCACCAATCAAGGGTTGAGACAATAGCGTGCAGTAATTTGATTCTGAAGACCGTATTGTGAGCGGTAATCAAAACTTTTCAGGTTTTGTAGGCCTATCGCTCGCTTTGTTCAATCATAGGAAAGCAACTTCGGGATGGATTTCCCTCGGAGTGAAGAACTCGAAGGGAGTTTCGAATATTGCTTCGAGGCCCAGCGTCTTCAGCCAGTGTTTGCATCACTTCAGTAGATTGTTAAACACTGTTGTCGAGTATAAGAACTATTTTTGAAGAAATCAATAGTCACCTGCACTATTTATTCCGATCAATTTTGTCTTATTACTTCCATGCCTTTTTTTGCTCCATTTCTAGAAAAAATGTATGAAGCACACTTACCGTCGAAGAAAGCTGTAGTGGTGTCATTTTTGTTTTTGAAGGAAACCGCTTTTGAGCTGGATCTTGAGAGCACTGAGTTGAGGTAGTCCGGAAGTGCAGAACAGGGACTATATGAAAATTGCTGCAGAACTTCGCAGCGAAGCTTATAAATCGCCCTTTTGTTACAATGTTCAGTTTTGTCGTTGAGTATTCGCGTGCCAGCGAATCACTACTCGTATTTTGTAATCGTTCATCGAAAAAAGTAGCCCTCTGACGATGGTATCGCAGTTTTTCTGACGAGTTCGGTACTTACCCGCCGCCAGTGCAAGTTCTATTTCCTTTTCTCTTTGCATATTACAGACATTGAGATAGATTACTGCCGTATTTCTTTATTGTACATCTTCAAATTTTTTACAAGTTCCCGGAGAATTTCATCCGGTATTTATTACGGTATTAACTATTTATTAGGGTTTTAACCTTGGTAACACATGTCGGTGGTCAGTTTCAACACCCCCGGAAAGAAATGGCCACAGAAATAAAAGAAGAAAATGACCGTTATGTATACAGGCAGAGACGTATAACCGCCGTCATCTTGGGCGTGTATAATAGACATTGATCGATAATCAGATTGCCTTCTTGGGCTTGATGCTCGTCTTTTTTAACTTTAGAGCCATTCTTTAATTTTTTTTTTTTGTAAACGGATATCCGGTATACTCTCAGAAGCATGCGGCTGGTCGCGGCGGTCATGACAACGAACTTTTCATTTTTTGGAAAACAGTTTCTCTATAAATATGCAGAGTACGAATTTGACAGTCTAATTCTGTAGCCTTTGGGGAAAAAAATTTCACGGAAGTCTTTTCAAGAAGTCTGGACGCGTGCTACAGTAAATGATCTTTCCTCCCCTACTAGGCGGAAGAAAAAAGGCCTTTTGGAGGTAAGTTACGTTTTATATCACTATCACGAGCTTTTGTGCTGGCAAGTGTTACGTTTCTGAAAACTCGTCTGCTGTTGTGTATTTTTCTCTATTTTTTGCGTTTTTCTGTCAAGATTGTAAATTACGCCACCATCTGAAAGTGTGAAAGGATGTGTTTTGCTGGACCTCGGAGTGAGGCTGTGAAAAAAATATGGACCGTAAGTTGGCGAGAAAGTCGCACACCCGGTCAGGAAAAGCAGAAGAAATAGGGACAGTTTTTTGCAAATTGTAAAGCGTAAGTCTAACGCAGCAATCAGAGTGTCGCCGCCACGCGGTAGAGAAGGGGAAACTTCGACTTGTGATGCCAATCGTTTCTGCATGCTCTGTCAAAAGTCGATGAGCTAGTAATATGAAAGTCACTTATCATAGGATACTGAGGCATATTAAACGAGATATAGTGCACCTTATTACGACGTTTTTGTCATTAAGACAGCTACCAGTACAATTATTGCAGCTGGTGCTTACATAACTAGCGGCCATTGTTTTGCAGAAAGAATTTTTTTTCTAGCAACTCATTACTGCTCTTGTCTTCCGACTAGACATGTTGAGAATCAATTATGCCCACTTAATCAAAACGGTCCGTGTGGATGGAAATTTTTCGGCGGTTCGGGAACTTTAAGAACAGGAGTATTTCCCCCAATCCTTGCAACCCTGTCACGGAAACCAGTGTCACAAACATGTTTTACAACAAGGCTTGAATTTTCCTTCATTAGCTAAAATGAAAGGCGTTGAGAAAGATCGTTACTTTAAGCTCGAGGATCTGCCGGCCTGGGTTAACTTCCGGAAAGGAAGACAAAGCCATGTGAGGGGGTTATACTGGGCTAATGTTTTCACCCCATGAGATTTGTTTTGACACTCCTTCTAGATTAATGACAGCTCGGCTTTTTGCTTTGTCGTTTCTCGACTACTTTGACATAGGCGTTGGCGAATGTGAAGACGTTATACTGTGCCAAAGTTACAGCCAGGAAAGTTTTCTGGGGCGAGGTTGCATTTTCGTAATTTCAGCAGCTTCGGTGTAAATATGGAGCTAATTTTTCATAGCCGCCGCAGTGCAGGTTCCTTCGTATATTAGAGAAAGAAATAAGTTCTGCTGCTCGCAGATAATTTGTGGTTTGACGCTGTGTAGCTATGACCTTTTTTTAGTTACGGTTCCTAAACACTACTGTAGTCCATGATTTGAGGGCATGGAAGAAATAAGAACTCGTGTTTAGTCGGACTTTTTTAAAAGGAATGAAAGAGAATTTTACGCTATAAACTCTTGTGATGTGTAATGCTGTAAAGAGTGGGATTATAACTCGAAGCACATTTCAAAACTTTAGAACGCACCTTTCTTTTGCCTTACTTCAACGTACGTCGACTTGAATTTCGTAGTCAAGTTGGTTTCAGCGACCTTTGTACATTGCGCATCACTTTTACCAGTTTTGTTACTATCCTTTTTGTTCTTCATCGACCTACTCCATTCTCTTGGTTGATTTTACCATTTCGCCAAAAGAAAAGGAAGCACTAGGGATTTTCCTGCCTTCAAAATATGTTATTGAGGCTACCCACAATCTTTGATAGTTCCTACACTAAATGTTACGCAAGATATCAGTAAAATATGTTTGTTATAGCTAAACGCCGCATTTTTGTGTGTTTTGGTTTCTTTGTCATAAGAAAGGAGAACAAAAATTCACCAGAAAGAAGAAAGGAAATGAGAGAAAAAGGCCATAATTTATGGAAAACGTTTTCTGGTTGTTAAATAATATCTGCTGTTGCTGTTAATTTTTTTCCATTTCTTAGTGTTTTCGAGGAATGGAAGCTAATTACCCGTGAAAATAGGCAAGTGTTTTTAAACAGTAATGCATAAGTGAGCAGTTCAAAATTAAATTTTGGGTAGCTAACTTGCACCCCAAAACTAGCGCTGCCTCACAGAACATGATCGTTTCTTTCAATATACCTACTTCACATTGACCTTGCGGTTCGATTTTAGACCAGTTGAATCCAACGGAGACAGATATAGGTTTGTTCATATCGGTTATCTGCATATACCGTACTCTGACATGAAATTTGCATGCCCCTCTGGGTATCTGTCAATGATAAGTAACTCCAAACCACCGACCGTAAACAACCGAACGCATAAAAAACTCTGTAAGCCATGGTGCCAATATATCCCAAGAAAACCTTTTAAAAAAGCTAAAAATGAAACGCGGTTCATGAAAGGAAAAAATGTTTTCGTGATTGCCGCTTTCCTGTACTGTACAACAGCTTTGTGAAAGAGTGAAATAATGAACTAATAAATGTTTAAATTTATCTAAAGCCCAACAAGTGCAATTTTTATCCTGTATTTAAATAGGGGAATCCAACAACCATTGTTAAACAATTAGGTGTAAGTCAAGTAGTGATTCGTGACTAAAAACGTTAAAGAAACGCCAGGTTCACGACGTATTAAAAAATTATAGTTTTAAAACCTGTTGTGTAACGACTTTTTTCTAAAAGGTCGCTGTTCAGCGCACAGCTGTTTCCCGAAGACGTAAAAAAATCTTATTTAAAAAGTGATAAAGGTAAAATAATTTTGTTTTAATTGCTATTTATGTCTTATTTAATATAAAGCATAATTTTTTTAACTAACATTTTCATATGGGATATATACGCAATCCGTAAAACCGCGTAACCGTGCTAGTACGTATCGACTGTTCCATCCTAAGCGTATATATTGTATCATAGTTAGCAGGTTCGACCGCATGAAAATTTTACTTTGCAAAGTTACCACTAAGTGGCGCTGAATCAATACTTTCAATGGTAGGTATCTCCTTGTCATTTTACCATACGTGCGCGCTGGATGATTTCTGTGGACTGTTTATTTTACGGACAGTCCAGACACGTGCAAATTTGTGTAGTTAATTTATTAAATTATTTTAGCACCTGGCAAGGAAATAGTAGGTAATTTTTTCATGGCATTCCAGACTAATACTAATAGTTTATTAAAGGTTGTTTTCCTAAAATGGCGAAAGCTGATGTAACTTCGGAAAGGAAAGGCCGGGTTAAAGTAGACTTCCTGTTGGGCTTAGAAAAAGAAATCCAAGCGAAATGGGAAGCTGAAGGCGTCTTCGAGGCAAATGCCCCAGAAACCAATCCTGACGACAAATATTTTGTAACGTTTCCTTATCCATACATGAATGGCAGGCTTCATTTGGGCCACACATTTACAATCTCCAAGTGTGAGGTACAGGTTCAAACATATCAAACTAGCTACTAAAATGACGTGAGTGTTTTGTTCTCCCGGTACCGTTGTAGTTTGCTGTCGGGTTCCAGAGACTGCAAGGCAAACGCTGTCTCTTTCCTTTTGGGATGCATTGTACTGGGATGCCAATCAAAGCTTGCGCTGATAAGTTGAAACGGGAAATGGAAGACTTTGGCTACCCGCCCAACTTTCCTCAGACCAGTGAAGTTGAAGCATCGGCCGACAACACAAAAGATGAGCCAGTCGAAGGAAAAGATAAAGCCAAAGGCAAAAAAGTAACACTTTTCTTCTGTGGCTTTGCTTTACAAGGAATGTGATTAATATTGAAAACTTTGTGATATTTCTTTAGAGCAAAGTTGCAGCCAAGTCTGGTACGGCCAAGTATCAATGGCAAATCATGCAAAGCTTGGGCTTGGCCGATGAAGAAATTCGCGAGTTTGCTGACGCCAATTACTGGCTCGAGTATTTCCCACCTTTGACTGTTGCTGATCTGAAACGCATGGGACTTCATGTAATGCAAAATCTCTTTCATCTTATGCATTTTTCTCGTTAAAATTTGTTTTTCTACATTTTCCTTCCCTCTTTATCATTGTGACTTAGTTATACATTGTTATTATGCTTGACATAGGTTAGCAAATCCTTAACGAATCTTTTGCGTCCCGGTTTGTAGGTAGATTGGCGACGTTCCTTTATCACGACTGACGTCAATCCGTACTACGATTCCTTTGTACGGTGGCAATTCATTCGCCTCCGAGAGAAGGGGAAGATCCAGTACGGGAAACGTTATACCATCTTCTCGGCGAAAGATAATCAACCTTGTATGGATCACGATCGCGCTTCCGGAGAAGGCGTTGGACCACAAGAGTACACTCTTGTGAAGATGCGAGCGGTAGAACCGCTTCCTCAGTCATTAACGTACTGTATTTTCGTAATAATATACGCAGCTAAAAGCAATAACTCAGAGAATGAAAACATAGTGCGTTCCAAGGTCAACCCGTGTTCTTGGTAGCAGCCACCCTTCGCCCAGAAACGATGTACGGTCAGACGAACTGTTGGGTACGTCCGGACATGAAGTACATTGCCTTCCGTACCGCCAACCAGGAAATCTTCATCTGCACCCAGAGATCGGCTCGTAATATGTCTTACCAAGGTTTCACTGACAAAGACGGTCAAGTTGAAATTTTGAAAGAACTCACTGGCGAAGTACGAAATACTTTTTTTTGTTACTGTACTTTCATATTTTATTTGTGTTTATGTCTTTTTCATTTAGTTTGCTCATTTCTTTATTTTTATTATTTTGTGATATTTATTTATTGAAAGTAATGTACGTTGTCTTTTGTAGGATTTGTTGGGTATGGGTTTGAAGTCGCCATTGACAAAATATGACGTCATTTATACACTGCCCATGCTGACCATTAAGGAGGACAAAGGTACTGGCGTTGTAACAAGTGTACCGTCAGATTCGCCTGATGATTATGCTGCGTTACGAGACTTGAAAAAGAAAGCCGCCTTGCGCGAAAAGTACAACATCCAGGACAGCATGGTCCTTCCCTTTGAGCCGGTACCATTTACATAACATATGTTTAAAGGAGATTCGCGATTTTACTTTATTTTTCATGTGTATGTATTTGTAATGTGAAGGTCCCAATTGTGGATGTACCCGAGCTAGGAAACTTGAGTGCTGTCACTGCCTGTGACATGTTTAAAATTCAGAGCCAAAACGACAAGGAAAAATTACAGGAAGCCAAAGAATTGGTCTACTTGAAAGGCTTCTATGATGGCGTCCTCTTGGTGGGTCCTTATGCTGGCAGCAAGATCCAGGATGTCAAGAAAGTCATACAGAAAGAAATGATGGAGAAAGGAGAGGCTGTAATCTATATGGAACCTGAAAAACAAGTCATTTCCAGGTAAATCAATGCTCAAACTTATGAAAAAAAATCGCCGTAGGCCCTATTCGTTTATTTTCTGCACGATCTTCGTGATGTTCCGCTTCACGAAGGTCGCTAAATAAGTTTACTATATAAAGATGTCCACCAGGAGGAAGTTTTTATTTATTTTTATTTATTATGTAAAAATTTATTTTTTCTTTTAAAATTAGTAACCAATTGCCTTTTGGGAAGTTTTACTTCAGTTCGAACGTCTTTGGCGGAATCTCAGATATATTTTCGGTTTCTCTGATCTAAAAATTCAATTGGAATAAATGTAAGATCATGTAGGCCGATCCTTGATTATGGCGGGGTTGTTATAACAGATTCCCTTGCATTACTTCTGAAAAGCAGCTTAGGAAACCTGGCAAACGGAAAGTTTTGCTTTTGTACTGTTGGTTTGATGCGAGGAAACTTCGCAGGACTCGTGAATCATCAATTAGGTGGAAATTTGCAATTTGGCGGTGAGAGTTCGCCTGCTGAGACTCGTTGATAGTTTTTTGGGGGCATTTTCAGCGAAGGGAACTACTAGAACGTTGCAATTGATTGCGATAAACTTTATATTTGATGATCCGGCTGACGTTCAATGGTTTTTCGGGGTGACTTGTTTGCCATTGAAACACGACGGAGGAAAATGGTTTCTTTGGGCTAGAGAGGTGAATTCGGCAAAGAACATGGCGGAAAATTACTTTTGATTAGCAATTTAATATCTAGTTCATTAAAGGCATTATATTTTGCGGAACATATTTTATGTCCAGAGTTTTATAAAACATTTGAAACAGTTTCCGTCAATAGGGTCGTATTCTTTTCGAACTTGTTGCACCTTTCATGATTATCTCTAAAAAAAATTGGCTAGAACATTTAGCGAACAATATTTTTACTTCATTTGTATTATTGCATTATTTCGGGCAAAAATTTCTCGAAACTTTGCGGGAGAAGCAGTTGCTACAACTTCTTGAACATCGTGCTATTTATATTGTGTTCTGTTTTCGTTAGATCCGGGGATGAATGTGTCGTTGCTCTGTGCAATCAATGGTACTTGGACTACGGTGAGACTGAATGGAGAGCTCAAGCTACCAAAGCCCTGGATCAGATGGAAACCTATCACGACGAAGTGCGAAAAAATTTCTTGGCCACTTTGGGTTGGCTTCGAGAACATGCTTGTTCGCGTACTTACGGTTTGGGTAAGTTTTTTATGAAACTCCTGAAAGAAAGTGTTTAAAAACGTGCGGCTTTTGTGACGGGGATATTAGGAACAAAATTGCCTTGGGATCCTCAGTGGCTGATTGAGTCGTTGTCAGACTCGACGATCTATATGGCCTACTACACTGTGGCGCATTTATTACAAGGAGGAACCATAGACGGCAAGGGAACCAGCCCACTGAATATCAAGTAAGCTTACGTTTTATGACTGTCGAGCCGGCGGGATAGTACAGTTCTAAAAATAATTGAACCATTTTAAACATTTTCGTTATAGTTTACATTAATTAGGGTGAATTGTTGTAGACCCTTTTATGTCTCTGTCAAAGTCAACATTCGTTTAAGCAATAATTGTTTGTTTCCAATATTTTTCAGAGCTGAGGAAATGACGCCGGAAGTGTGGGACTACGTATTCTTCCGAAACGCTCCTGAACCTAAAACTACCATCTCAACGGCTAGTTTGGGGCAACTTCGACGTGAATTCCAATATTGGTACCCGGTAGACTTGCGAGTTTCCGGCAAAGACCTGATTCCCAACCATTTGACGTACTTCTTGTACAACCACTGCGCCATTTGGCCCGAGGAGCCCGGAAAGTGGCCCAGGAGCGTGAGAGCTAACGGTCATTTGCTTCTCAATTCCGAAAAAGTACATATCGCAAAGCGCTGTAACAGTTTGCTCTATTGATTTCGTGTGAATTTTTTGGTAGATGTCCAAATCGACCGGCAATTTTATGACACTGACAGAAGCGATTGAAAAGTTCAGTGCGGACGGAATGCGTTTGGCCTTGGCTGACGCTGGGGATTCCATCGAAGACGCCAACTTCGTAGAATCTATGGCTGATGCTGGTAAAAATAATAATAATAATAATTCCTTTCGTATTTTATTTATCTCTATTTTTTATTATCGTGTGTTTTGTCTAATTACATTTACTTTTATATAATTTGGTCATTTAATGTTACTTGTGTTACTCTTTTATTATGAGCACAAATTAGCTCTGATACAAACGACGGGGCCAAAAATAAAGTCAGTGTGGCGAAACTTATTAGATAACGAACTTCAATCCTAAGAATAGATTGGTTATTGGATTATTATAATCGTATTTTTTATTGATGTCCAAAGGAATTCTCCGCTTGTACACTTTGATCGAGTGGGTCAAAGACTGCTTGAGTTCGTTGCAGTCGTTGAGGCAAGGCGAGTTCAACTTCAATGACCGGGTTTTCAAAAAGTAATGTGAAAGTCATGAAAATTTCCTGTACCTGACTGTAATGGTAATGTCCTTAGTGAGATGGAATTCCAGATTGAAGAAACACGGCAACATTACGAGCGTATGAACTTCAAAGAAGCTTTGAAGTCTGGTTTCTTTGAATTCCAGGCTCTGCGAGACCAGTACCGAGAATTTGTGATGGGTGACATGCACCAACAATTGATCTTGGAGTACATCGAGCGACAAGCGCTAATTCTCTCTCCAATTTGTCCCCATGTTGCCGAGCACGTGTGGTCGCTCTTGGGCAAAGTAAGATTCTTTTACCTTTTTTTTTGTTGCTTGTTTCTCTCGTCTGCTTTTTTCGTCTTATTGTGTGTGTTATAAAACTTACTTTGGCTGTTCGGGGGGTGTTTAGAAAGAAAGCGTTCTCCTGTCGTCGTGGCCCAAAGTTTCACCTGCAGATCCTGTGCTTTTGAAAGCTGGAAGTTATTTGAACGATGCAGCTCACGATTTCCGTCTCCGTTTGAAAACCTACTTGAATTCCCTAACGGTCAAAGCGGCTAAAAAAGGGGGACCTTCTCAAGCTGCGGGTCAAAAACCAACACACGGCACGATTTGGATGGCCAAGACCTACCCGAAATGGCAGTCAATCATTCTGACAACGCTGAAGGAAAAATATGAAGTAAAGTTTCTCGATTTTTAACCTTTGTCGTTCTCTTTTTATTCAGGACGATTTCTTTATGTTTAATTATTTAATATCTAGAGTTTGGGCACCGCGCCGGACAATAAGATGTTATCCGTCGAGTTAGCTCAGAAGCCTGAATTGAAAAAATATATGAAAAAAGTAATGCCTTTCGTCCAAGCAGTTAAGGAAAAGGTCAGCAAGAAAGGTGTCGCTGCTTTGAACCTTACGATGGATTTCGACGAGAAGGAAATCTTGGAGCTGAATTTGGGTTATTTGTGCCACACGCTAGAGGTAGACATAGCAGACTTTAGCCTTCCTTTTAAAGTCCCTTTTATTGATGATCTGATTGTAGTTGGAAGGATTGAATGTGATGTACTCGGATGATCCGAAGGCAGAGGAAAAAATTCGCGAGGATTGTGTACCGGGAATTCCATACGTCACTTTTTACGCCCAACCAAGTGTTCTGGTCAAATTTTGTAACCCCCAGCCATCTAGCGGATGTTTCGAAGTAAATTTGCCAGTTATGGACGGCGATACGGCGCGGAAACTGGCAGCGCGATTGTCGAAAACGGAAAAAAATGTTAGAGGTAAGAGGAAATAGTTCCGTGGGAAAGAGAACATTTTTATTGTGGGAGATTTCATTAGACGGAAAGAAAGTGAAGATCTATCGGTACCAAGATCCTGTGTTGGGTCCGCGAAAAATTCCAGTTTTCGGACAGCCTGAAGAAGGCAAAGTTGAGATCCAGGAAAGCGAAGTGATTGAAGTGGATGTTGAAGCGCGCAAAGTCTGGGTTAGAGCTGATGGGGCAAAAGTGGATGCTGGCTTGCAATTGGTTTACGTATTGGCGTGACTCTTTTAGGTAGAGCATATTGTACTAAGGGAATTGCGGAATAAATACACTGTGAAACTTGATAGAAAATTTAGAACTTGTGTGTTTGTTGCCGCGTGTCGTCTAGTCTGATTTACTGCTTCAGTCTACTATTGATAGAAAAAGTAGACATATGACGTCACAAATTTGGCAATCATGTCAAATTGCGCAAGGAAACAAATTCATACCTGCAAAAAAAAGGGAAAAAAATAACTGGAAAAATTTTTTAATCTTTTACTGCAGCGATTTTGTATATATTGTTATTTGAACTAATATGTAAGCTTATTTGTGAGCTTCGTATGTAATTAATATTTATAGCTCACTTTTCTACTTGTAGAGCATAACAAATGGTGTAGTGGTCTAAGTGGGTAGCACCGCGATCGGAAGGTCGCAGGTTCAAACCCTGGCGATTCCTGGTTATTTTATAAATTTCAGTCTCGTCGGACTAGCCCTTACTCCTCTATCCTTCCCATATCCGAGTTTCTCGCTGGCTCGGTTCCTAGCTATCGCGCTTACATCCGTCCAGACAACCAAGTAGCTCGTGATACCAAGCTGCATGGGAAACAGGAAGGGTAGGAGCGAGCACGAGGGATAGGAACCAGCCAGGGAGGAGCAAGGAAGAGAAGGAAGGCGGAGTTAAAGTTTTTCACGTTTTCTGAAGGGGTACCCCTTTGCTCAACATTGTTTCTTATGGAAAATAACCTAGAAAAGGCCTTTCTAGCTGCGAAACGTAACCACGCCCCTTTTTTCAAATTTTCACCAATGGGAAGCCAGGGATTTCAGGGGGTGGAACCTTTATTTGGAGGGAATTTGAAAAATACGATATTTTGGAGTGCAAAATGTATTAAAAATAGCACAAAATACAGCAAGATAACGGCTAAAAAATCAGAATGTTGCGTATTTTTTAATTTTCATAAGGGTATTTTCCAGGGTGTGGCATGCAAATTAGCGCAGAAATATGAGAACAACGATTAGAAAAAAATGGGTGCAGATTGGCTGGTTTCAACGTCTTTCCTGAAAAAAATATATTCATAAACATTCTACATTTCGTTCGTGGCATTGCTCTATTGTTTTTGTTGTTTCTACATTTTATTATGCATCTCGCTTGTTTGAAATACAAAGAAAGCTACAAAGAGACCCTGTTTTTTTTCGTATTCTCATTCAGTTGGAATGTCTTTCATACAGAATATAAAGCCAAAAGCAGCGGCACATGCATAAGGCAAGAGAGACAAGGCAGTCCTAATAAGGAATAGTTCCTATTTATCACTGCAAAAAGCGTCATCATATAGTCATTTTCACAAAAGGTTATCGTTCACGAGTAAGAAAAATGGAATGACAGGTTGCTTGGGGGAACAAAAGAAGGTAAAAAGAGGCTAGCACCCGAAGTTATTGTTTTGGTCCGAGTATTAGGATTAATATTGGCTATACTACTTAAATATATTACCCTTAAGAGTCTGTGGTTCTAAGAATGAGATTATCTGTGATGTTCATAATGGAAACAAAGCAAATCCTAACCAACAAACACAAATGATGGCTCGGAAATAGCTTACACGCTCCACGATTAAACTTCAGCTCCTACTTTGCAAAAAAAGAACACCTTGGTATATACTAGAATTAAGGTTAATGCCCAATGAAATCGCCCTTTCCCCCCATTTTTAGCATTCTTCTGCCCGTATAAACGGCTTCACTGGGAAGCGTGACGTCACATGTCCCCTGCGTCTAATAATGTATGCATGTCTTGTACAATGCGACCCATTAGTTCGTGATGTTCTGACGGTCTTCTGAAAATCGCATCGAGGAATGCTGGTTGACCGAAAAAGCTGAAAACTAGGTCAATGCGACCTAGACTTTTATCCGTTAGGTGACGCTGGACCAGCTGCTTTAGCAACGAACGACAATCGGCAACCAACTGTTACAAGAAATTAACATTCATTAAAAGGCAAATAAACAAAATGGTGTCATAACTAAGCACTACAATGAAAATAATCATAGGAACGAAAACTACCTGTAGAATGAATTTTTGATCATAGGAAAAATCCACTTCATGAAACGAAATGACTGTCATGGCGGTGGAATGGAACTTATTTCGGAACTGGTCCGCGATTTTTAAATCCTCCGAAGTAAATTGGTCATTTTTGGCTAAAATACCAACCTTAACCACGATTTTAATTATGTTCTTGGCTATTTTCTCAGCCTCTTTCCGGTTTTGTGCCTACACACAAATAACAGCAAATCATTCATGATTGGTTAAAACCAGAGCCACTATACTCACATAAGCTTTACAGAGTCGGTACACATTATCTAACAAATTCGCAGATGTCTCATCTATAAAAACCTTGGCCACCCCTTTGGTTGATACTCTGCTTAAAAGCTTTTTTTGAACTTTCAGGCCAATATCTTTTGCCCGGAATGTGTCGCCCATTCCCCTCTACAAAGTCGAATGAACACTAGCTTTTAAACTCCAAAAGGAGATGAATTATTCATAATTTTACCTGTTGCTTCGCCAACGACTTCAAACCCAACTGAAAACAACACAAGCGAACTGGGAACTGAGCTTTTTGCGCCTAAATTACCAAGGCAATGGTCACGTTCTCGAACCCCGAACGGCTAAAAAGATAAACATCCAACTGTTTACCATTAGAAAAATGTAAGTGCGCAAATTTTGAGATTTTCACTTATTTAAGGTGATAAATTTTTCGCATTTTGCAAAATAAATTTTTAGTTTCAATTGTCTAAATGATTACTGAGGTAAGTTTTGGGAATAGCACATAAGTAGAGAAATAAAAATGGTTACTAAACATATGCGGTACAATAGCGTTTCTGCGTGCCAACGCAATGAGTTGCGTGGCAATAGGTTTGGTTTTTATCCTCTTTACTTTCTTTCTTTACAGTCCGCAGAGTTTTGTGTGCGTGGAAATGGCGCTGAAGGGGATCAGAGTAATAGAAATGGCTGGGTTGGCTCCGGCACCGTTTTGTGGAATGATTTTGTCCGATTTTGGAGCTTCGGTTATTCGCGTCGATAAAGTAATGATACTTAACCAATTGCGAATGTTCCAATTACGACCGTTTCGCTCCTCACTGCCTTAGATTGATAGTGTACCCATGGACCGACTAGGACGTGGCAAACGTTCCATCGCACTAGACTTGAAAAGTGCGCAGGGCCTCGACATCGTTCATCAACTATGCAAGAAGGCGGATGTCTTGATTGAGCCCTTCCGACCTGGTAGAATTAAATCCAAACTTTCTCTTCTCCGATTCTCACGTTTATCCGTATTGACCTTCACCGAGCGTTTCCATTTGCATTCATAGGAGTCATGGAGAAGATCGGTCTCGGGCCTGAACGACTCACGCAAGACAATCCGCGCTTAATCTACGCTCGTTTAACCGGGTTCGGCCAAAATGGTTCCTTTTCCCAAATGGCCGGTCACGATATCAATTACGTCGCTTTGTCGGGTATGCTGTCTATGCTAGGACGAACTGCCGCCCCGCCCATAGCCCCCCAGAACCTTTTGGCTGACTTTGCAGGCGGTGGCTTGTTATGTGCCTTAGCCGTAGTTATGGCGCTCTTCGAACGGTCGCGATCTAATCTGGGGCAAGTGATCGACGCTTCTATGGTCGAAGGAGCAGCGTATGTCGGATCTTGGCTCTACAAGTCGCGAGACTTGCCCGTCTGGGGTGCAGGACGCGGCCAGACTTGGTAAGGAAGACATTTTCCCGCCAAAATTTGAGACCAACGGTTGTCTGGTTAGGTTTGACGGCGGCTTACATTTCTACGAAAGTTATGAAACTAAAGACAGAAAGTACATGTCCGTTGGAGCTATCGAGCCCAAGTTTTATGCCGAATTCTTAAAGATTTTAAACCAACACACCCAAACGCCGTACCGTTACCCGCAATTCCCGCCGAATCCCCAGAAAGCGAAAGATGATTTGGCCGCCATTTTCGCGCAAAAAACGCGGCAAGAATGGAGTGATATTTTCGCTCAATCAGACGCTTGTGTAGTGCCTGTCCTATCTTTGGATGAAGCGCCCAAACACGCCCACAACGCTGAGAGAAACGCGTTCGCTTACAACGAGGAGAAAAAAAGTTATGAACCAAATCCTGCGCCAGTCTTGTCCCGAACGCCAGGAAAATGTTCTTTAAGAGAACCAATCATTGGCGAACACACGCTTCAAGTTTTAAGAGAACTTGACTATAAAGAAAGCGACATACGCGATTTAATACAAAACGGAATTATTTCAGAGGCTCAAACTGCCAAATTGTAAATTTCGGGGGGAAAAATTATTCTACGAGGTTTTCTTAGCACCTTTTACTTTGAAACCGGTGCGAATATCAATCGTTAACTTTACGGATGTAGGGAACTCTAATTGGTTCGTAGAACCACAGATGGCATGGTGCTTGAGTATGTATTGATGAACGAAATGAATACATGTAATTACGGACACGCAACTTACGATTTCGCTTTCACAATGCGGTCAGAAACAATCCAAAAGCGCTTCCTTGTCCAATTTGAAAGACGTCCAAGAAGGTGCACAGAAGCTGATTTCGGGTTCTACTTTATCTACAAGTACAGAAAAAGGGCAATAGTCACTTAATTATTTTTAACGGAGAAAAAGAAATAAACTCAAAATTGCGAATACTGAAAACAAGTGTAGGAAACACCAATACTCGGCTTCGTCTGATTGCTTATTCTTGTATTGTGTGACACATGAACTGACAGTGTTCACAAGACGTCGAACCGTACAGAATAGGGGGAAAAAACTGTTGAATAACTTAAGTAACTTACCCTGGAAGAGTTGTTTGCGTGGTGTCTTATGCTTTGTAAGTATGGTAATAGCAGGAACACCATTTGATCCTTGCGCCAACTGACTTTTACGCTGCTTCATGGCGAGAAATTCTGCCTGCTCTTCTCCTATTGCGTTCTGAAAGCTTTGTTGTATTTTCTTCTTGGTGCTGGCAGTCATCTCTACGCTTCTGCTTTTAATTCTGTTCAACTGCGCTTTTTGCTGCTTGGCAGCAATCCAGCTACGAATTAGCCTTAAAAAATGTAACAATATTCGTACGATAAAACACGCACGGGTTTTATTAGACACAACAGCATACTTAACAAATGGAAAAACCAAGAAGAAGCAATTGGGACTAAGGCCAAGTTTCACTTTAGGCGTATTGTCTTTCTTGGATATAGGAAGATCTTGCACGGGAAACCATTGAATGGAGCGAATTTCATTCCGCGTCCGAGGAGTAAACTTGGTTGCATGGGGAACGCCACTCACGACGTACAAACGCGTTAACTGGTCGTGAACAGTCGTCTCTAAATAGTCGCTAGGATCCATCAGTGGAGAGATATCGAAATTTGTTTCCTCGAACACCTAAAAAACCAACCACAGAATGAATAACTAACGGGAAGGAAACTTTAATCATTTTTGGTATGCTACTGAAGTTCTTGCGGCTTTACGTCTTTCAAAGCTTAACATTATTTGTACTAGCATCTTGTAATAGTACTAGTAATAGATTACTTCTCGGGCTGCACACTTTGCCGGGTCTTCGCTTTCATTGACTTTGCCTTTCGGAAATCCCCAGGAAGATTTGGACCAAAATCCTTGCACCAATAGAACATGAGTCATCTCCTCGTTAAGGAGAATGGCTCCAAAAGTGGGCACAGCTTGTTTGTATTCACGCCATTTGGCTAGCACCAAGTCTAATGACGACGCGTGGGACTGCAAGAATGATACATGCTAAAAAAAAAGAAACGGAAATGTTTAGGCACAAACCGACAAAAAACAACCTAAAGCTTTAAATTAAATATAAATAAATAAGTAACTTCCTTGTGCTGGGATTAATGGGATTATTGACAACATATGTACAATCGTATGCTCGAAATATAGTGAGCGGCAATAGGCGCGAGCCTACGCCGGATACTCGATTTAAAAAAATAATAAAAAATACGTAACTTACCCGAAAGATGTTAAAAGCAAATTCTTTAAAGCCGCACGATTTCAAGGTAGACCTTTCTTCCGAACAATAATAGTCCAAATAGAACCAGTGCGCTAGCTCTATCTGGAAACAAACTCGGACGAGATCTTTTCGTTCTTCTTCAGGGACATTGATAATGAAACGACTGTATTTAGAATTGAATATTAACTGCTTGGATTTTCTAATAAAATGAGCTATTAATTACCTCCCTAAGTCGTCAAGAATATCGGAAGGAATTTTGTACTCCATTATTCTATTCCCATACTAGCTTTCTGTTTTTATTTACGTCAGTTCGTCATCGTATCCAGCGCTATCTAGGAATGACCTCTGGTACAAAAAGTTCCCGCGAAAGTTTGAAGTGCTAAAGTTTATCCTTGATTTACAAACACCATTCAGCTCTTATAAAAACAGCAAGAACTGAATGTTTGGATTGGATTTCGTTAGCTAGGTTAAGATCGTAAGATTAAGATAGTCACCTAACAATTTTAGCGCCAGACTAAATCATTTTTTCCATAAACTGTGAAAACAGCTAGCGAAGAAAAGTGTTTTAACGTTGGTTAAGAATATAATAGAATAGTAAAAACGAAAACACGTGAAATCAATGTTAAAAGCACCAGAAAGGTGGTATAAAACGACTGCGTGTTTTATAATAGCTGTTAGCTCCTTACTACCAATGATCAATGATTTATTGATTTGTAAATTTCGTTCCAAACAATGTAATTTCTCAGCTCTTGGATAACAAAACATAGCAAGCAAATCTTTGGGCGACCAGAATCCAACGAAATCATTTAGAGGTTGGCCTTACTTTTTCTTACTGCATATTAATGATTTATATACACAGCAAAAAATAAATTGTGAAGTACTGGGAGATCTCAGATCTTGAAAACCCCCTTTTTTTAACAATTTGGTATCCCTAGTTTAAAGCAAGCATGCCACTAAACAGACAATGGACGCATGGCCTGCCATGAGAAAAACGGTGCAGTAAAACATATCTTCTTAATTTTTTTCTCACTTTTTTTTGCTCTCCCATTTTTTCGAAAATAAAGCTTCGCAATAGGGGGCACAAGCCATAAGGCACTTCGAAAAACAGTCGGACTTTTTTGCACGTAAGAAAACCACATTAACAGGCCACTAGAACATAACGGGGACTACGAAACAAAGATCAAAACGTTTCTAATGCCAAAAATTACCAACAAAGAACAAAAGTTAATTAGGAGGCAAGAAAAGCTCTCACAGATTAGTATTTTCCCTCCTCTCCCAGGTCATTTAGTGAGAGAGAGAGGGATGAAAAAAAAAAGTTTTGACTTGAGGTACATGAGCCCAGACGCCACATCACAATTTCTACTGTAAAAAACGTCTATGGAATGGTCAAACTGAGAAAAAGCAAGTCTACTATTCCAAGGGAAGAAAAATATACATAACAAAGTAATTTTCTGGGGCGCTAATCTTGCTTTCCCTCTCTTAGTTATACTACTCATGTATAGATTTTTTTCTCTTTAAAATTGGATAGGTTGATCTTTGCACTTGTCGATGACATACTGGGTAAATCGTTTCAGAAACTTGGGATATTCCCGCTTATAAACTGCGCGAAGAGCAGACGTGGGAGCCCAACCACCAGGATTAACTGTGAAAGTAAAAAAAAAATGGCTAAGTCGACCTAAATATACGTAAATAAACATAAAGAACGAATCATACTTCAAGAAACAGTGTTCAAGCGAGTGTTAAAATATAATTTGAATAGAAAAAAATCATACCAACAGCGCAATAGGTAATCTTGCATGTAAGGCGATCTCTGGTAACAGGCTCTCCTTCTGGAGGCGGGTCTAGGAATGTTTGGCCGACCAAACAAACCGTTAACCCCACGCGAACGCATTTGCTAGCACCAACCTATATATCAGGGACTTTTCCTTTAACAAAAGCTATGTAAGTGGCGAAGACGGTATACATACAGGCGCTTCGGGGTGTGTTGTCGAGTTGTTGCAGACGATCCAAATGTCATGGCCATCGCGGTCTTGCTCATTGGGCACTCGGCGAATATGGGACCAGAACAAGGCATCACGTTGGGAAGCGGGCCACACTCGCTTGTGAATTTGGAGCATGACAACTGTATCATCTGACATAGTTTCGAGAACTTTCATATTCTCCACGGTGGCTAAACACATAATTAAGGAAAGGACATTTAATTACGGACATTTAATGAAGGAAAAGGAAATAAATGGATATCGAGAGACAGGAAATACTTAAATTACGAGCTAAAACTATCAATGCACAGCTGAAGCACATAAAAATTAAATTAAAGGAATTCAGAAACTACGAGAAATTCAATCTTCCCGCCAAAGATTTTCATCTACCAATCTAGCTCAAATTAGCAAATTTCAGACAGAATTCTACCATCATCCTAAGCAGGACAACTCGCCAGTAAGAGAGTTAAGACATCGGGAAAAAAGAGCTCTTTTGCACCCAAGGTTCTTGCGCAAGAATGTAACAAACTCGTGAAAAAAAAACGGGACCAACAAACAGCCCAATACTACTACGATGGCAGTGTCCCACTTTATCGCTTTCAGAACGTTTGTGACCCGCAAGGCTTCCTCCCAGTGGCGTGGGACGCTAGCATAGGGCGATTGGTTGGACCCATTTTTTTTTTACAAGTACTGTACGATTTAAAAAATAATAAAAAACACATAAATAAGTAATTGAAAAGACGTAAGAGTTAAGGCTTTAAACAGACGCCGATATAATAAACGAAAGGAAACTGTTCCGAAGATAACCTACTTTCCCATTCGAAACGGACTGAAGGGTCATAAAAGTACTGGCAAAGTTCCCTGCCGGTCACGCCTTTCACGGTATGCACCGCTTTCAAGGGATCAACCGCCAATCCATTGACTTCTTCCTCGCGTTTGTACATTCGCATTTCCCCATCTTCGGCGAAAAGTTGCCACACACCGTCTTCTACTCCTTTTAAGGCATATTCCAGCTGTTCTTGCGACACGCGTTCGATCTGTCAACAAACCGATTTAATAAATCAACGAACGAAGTTGCGCTTGCATAATCCCACATGTCCATAAACTTTACCCTAAAGTAACAATGAGTGAAAATAAAACTTTCCCAGTAAGTCTATATGAATAGAAATCCCAAACAATTTCAACTGACAAAAAGAGAATGGAATTCGTTTCTATTACCTCTTTCCATAAAGGGTGTGCAGAAACTTTGGAGTTGAATTTGGTCACATGTTTGGCGCGGAGACGTTCATAAAATTCTTGTTCTTCTTCTAACTTGTCTAAACCCGTTTCAACTGCGTCATAAAATTCCTCCTCTCCAATTGTGCTATGCGGTCCTTCCTGTAAAAAAAAGAATATAAATCACATTAAGTACAAGACAATTTTTGTTTTCATAACGACTGCAGAACAACTGGAACAATCGCACACAAAACAATGCAACGACAAAAAGGTGCAGAAACTTTCACGTCATCTCTTCTCACATGAACTTGTAACAACTAGACATACAAATCTGAGAATAGGCTTTCTTCTAATAAGGAAACAATGAAGGGCATTTTCAATGTTATTTTAATAGAAACTGGTATGAAACGGTCTAATTTACGAGACGATGACGCGTTCCAATTGTGGCTTCGGAAGTTCCATTTCCTTTGTGTTTTTTCTTCCAACAATTCGCTAATGAGCCACCAACTCGCCATGAAAAGGTTTTATACGGCATTCTTGTCCTCAATTGCCCCAGGGCTCTTGAATTGCTTCACTACCCTCCTTCGTTTTACTGTCGTTTCCTCTTTACTACTGCCTTCTTCCCTAGAGAAGTCCTTTCACTGTTTCGGCAGTTTAAAAGCTTCGAAAGAAGAACGAAACCCTATCCCCAATATCTGTCAAAAGCCTTAAGGGCAAACTGACTAAATTACACTAAATAAGCAGAAAAATGCGGTTCCCAAATCCGAAGTTGACCGCGACGACACAAAATGTAAACAAACTATTGAGTAAACTAATACAGATATTTGACGCTATTAAAATATAAGAACCAAGAAAAACTAAAGAAATGCATAAACATGTTCAATTGCGATCCAACGCTTCAATGCGAAAGTAATGACGTACCAGGGGAAAATTAAACACGATGATGCAACACAAAATCTGTTTCCATGTACTGCGTAATTTGCAACGCTAAGGCAATAAAAATATTTGACTTGTACACAACTAGAAGGAAAGGGATATTGTAATAATCTGCAGACTAACAAAAAAGTAATGACGAGAATTAAGTCATTAATCCGTACAACAATCGAACATACAGCGCCTTAAATGATCACAGACATACGCACTGACGTGCATCAAGCTGAAGGACAAGCAATCTTGTCGAGAAAATGTAAGGGTTTGTTACCTCGTAATCCGGTCCCACGCGAACAATGACTTTTTGGGACGAGTTCTTTGCCGCTTCGAGAGCGCGATGGTGCAATTCTTCAAGTTTCTTGCGTTTCTCCACCTCGCGTTCTAACCGTTTTTTCCAGGCTTCTTCGCGCTGGCCCATTAGGTCTAAGTAGTGTTGCAACGTGGTCAACAAACCGCTTGTCGTGGCTTTAAACGTAAGCGCTTCACCCCGGAAATCCAAAGCATGGGCACCATGCTGTAACAGCAAGTCTCGCGAAACTTTCTCCAAAGCAACGCCTATTCAAAAGCATTCCATTCTTTAGCATAACAAAAGACTGTCTTTAAAAAATTTTTTAGGAATTTACGGGGATGCTTTTCTGAGCTATCGGTTTCAACGTCGTCCGAATCTTCGTCCAAATCCTCCAAGGATCCTGTACGATAGAAAAAAGGCAATGTAAATAACAACCAACAAAAGTCCAACAAAACAACCTACAAAAGACTGTACAAAAAAGGGTACTACGACTTCTGACACATAGGTTTCATTTGTGAACAAAATATCCTCTAAGGCGACAGAGTTATTAAATAACATCAGAAGGAGCCGGAGATAACAAGAGACGCCGTCACAAGGCAACGTGACAGACATACCATTGGGAATTGGCTTCATGGCTGCAGTAGCTTGGACGCAAGCATCAAAGTAGCTTTGGAGCGTATCGACTTGTCGTACAAGGATGTCGCGGTAAGTTTCCATCTCACAGAGTTTTTCCCTTAGGCCTGCAGAAAATGGGAGGCAAATGGGGCTTAAAAGTACGAAAAACCGCGAGATATGACAGAATACCTCGTCCTCTCCGGAAACTGGAGCCCGACGCTGTTGAAATGTTATTCGAAGTCAAGGAAACGCTGCTACCGTGCCGTCTTAGACCTTCACTTTCCTCATACACCGACTTAAACACAAAAAGTTAAAAAAACGTTCAAAAGTCTAGGTCATCCAGTAAGTCGTGTTAATTAACTCAAATTTTCCTCTCACGAAACTCGCGCTTGGGTTTAATGAACGTTCTCAATCAATCGAAAGCCAAATAAATGTGCAATAATATTGAAGATGTTCTATGTTCTAGTTAAAAAAGTTAAGTACTTTGTGCGTTTCAAGCACATCCAGCCAACGTTGTTTCTCTTCAGGTGTTTGAGCTCGCAAATACCACACGCAATCGCTCACTGATACATCAAACCGACATTCGTCAAACTCATGACCCTACATAATAAAATATTGTATATATTCTGCCGTCAACACAACTAAATCCTTTTTTCTTTTTACTTTAATGGCGGCTTTCAGAATGCTCACCGATCCACGGCAGCCGAAACCCGTATCCAGTTCTGACTTATAGTAGGATAATGTGCCATCTTTGATTACAATGTACCGATCTTGCCAACCATGGATATAATTGGTCCATTTGCACAGAGTACCACTAAATTCAGGCGCTTCCGAACTATGGTTGTCTAGCTCGTCGTCTTCTTCACTTAAGTCAAGGCTATGATTGTCTGACATGCTTTCCGGTCGCTGGTAGGATTAAGACTGTCGAGTAAAGACGGATTAGTGAAAAGTAAACAGACGGTAAAACAATTTGGCACAGTTATACGAAGGCAAACGGGTTGTTTATAAATTGATAAAATCCATAGCGAACAAACTTGCACGTACACCGTTTCTTTAAACTCCTCAGGGGTTCCTGGGTAAATATTGTTTGTTTGTTTTTCGCCAAACGGATTATAAAAGCGGATGATTTAAGTTGAATGGACGAAAGACGGAAATGGGGATTGCGTAAACTGTAATGCACTTGCTAAGTCTCACGTACTTTTATGACTCATTCATCATACGAACTGCTATTGTTTACTAATTAAGTAGGTGGGCTTGTTTTGATCGCCATTTTTTCTGATCGATTTAGAGAAATCAGGGATCAAGAATCGCATTGATTCCCTCAAGCCGATTAAAGTATTTTAATCTGATTATTACGACAGAATTTAAACTTTCTGACTCTTTTTTAATCTGTGCTTTGCACGTAATAAGTAGTTAAAATATTTACTAGTTCACTTAACTCGTACATACCCTGACCCGCATACTTTTCCCCAATAAAGCAGTCTACCTTGTTGATTAGTAACACTTAAAACCTACATGCTGGCTTAATGCATACAATTTCGAAATATAGCGTTATAAAGTTTACGGAGTTTAAGGGAAAGGATATTTCAACAGAGCTCACAATAAACTATAAGTGTTTTTATGGCGACACGCAGATAATTACAGATAGTGTTTTTTTCGTGACATAGTTTTTTTTTTTTGGGGGGGGGGTCTTATTCGTCTCTCATCGGAGACGAATTTTGGGGAAGAAAATTAGTTAAGTGCGAAAAACCTTTATTTATGTTAGATTAAGCTAAGTTAGGAAAAACTATATTAGCACTTAAGTTTATTTGCTTAAAAATCCGACAGTATAAATACCAAAAACTGGCCAGGATTGTATGCACTAACTGTTATAGTAAATTCGGTTAGGTTATATTCGTTTTAAATAGGTTAAGTTAGGTCACCTTTAAGTGGGACTTCAGTGTTCGAATAAAAATCCGCTGTAAGCTGGTCCAAAACCGAAAAAGTGGTCGGGATTGTATCATAAGAGCACTGAAATAAGATCTAAAGTATCTTACACGAGATCGTTCTCACTTTTATAACAATTGTCATAAATTCGTCAAGGGACATTAGGGAAATGAGGGTCGCTTAAGGAATTCAGTTCACAAAGGGACGATTTCTTTTGTATTTAGAGCAAGGGCAAAGGAGATTGTACGCATTGCGAAACCAGTAGAAGCTTTTCAATAGCATTCTTTCCCAAAGTTCGTGGAACGGGGTTCGCGTTTCAAAATATTCAAGCTCTGAACTCGATACTTTTAGTTTAGTATCGATATTCAAGTGTCAATGAGGCTCTAACGAGTTTGTTATCACCGATTTTTGTTTGTTTCACCTTATTGCGGAGCTTTCACATTTAGCTGTCGAAAAATTTAGCCGAGTTCACGCAAAATGGCTTCCGAACCTACATTTGCCGTCCCGCAAGAAGCCCGACAAGAGCCAGAAGGCAGCGAAGAGCAAGGCAATGCCAGGGAAACGCAACAAAATGCCAAGGTAATGCCGAAAAGATGGAGCGTTTTCAATGCGATCCACATTTTAACCTATCTTTGTCAACTCGTTTCAGGACATGGAAAAGCAAGAAGAAGCCAAGTTAAAAGCGAAATTACCTCAAGGACGACCGTTAGCTGGCCAGTCGGCGTTCTTGCAAAAGCGTTTAAACAAAGGGGTAAGCAGATAACGTTACAAACTATGTCATCCTTTACTGTTATATAATCTTATCCAACTGTTGGCTTTGCGTAGCAAAAATACTTTGACTCTGGAGATTACCAAATGGCGAAACAGAAACCCAGCGGACAAATTCCACCTCCACCAGTCCGGCCTACGCCTGTTGGTCTTCCCCAATCTACTGGCGAAACTATTCCTACGCCAGACACCATGCCTATCAGGAAAACTTCCATCGTCCAGAGCAAACTTGCCAGCCCGGCTATGTAAAACCCCTTTAACCCACTTTGTCTTATCCTGTGTCGCTGCCTGCTTGCTGGAAAACCTGTGCAAGACACGTGTTATCCTGACGTATTAGTTTTGATGGGGCAACTGGGGGTTTACAGAAAATAGCTGCAAAGGATGACAAACCCTGACTTTGATACTAAACTTACAAGTTTAAAAATTATGAAAAAAAAGATATTCAGTTGAACGTTCGATTCCTTTCGTGGTATCTATTAAAAACCATATTTGAATCTTTGTATGCCTTTCTTTTTCGAATGTTTGACTTGATTGTCCCCGTAGGTATTAAAATTTGCGGTTTTTTTTCTATAAGGTGAAATTGAAAGCTGGCTATGGTTTCTGTCCAGTTTGTTCTGCACACTAACTCCCATTATACTCTAGTTGGTTTATCTGTTTAGAAGCGACAAAAAAAGCCTCCCAGGATTTTTTTTTATTCATTTTCGAGCCTTTTTTTCTCTTAGGTTCTTTGGTCTTATAAGCCCCCTAGTTATTGTTGTACAGGAATATTAATAGCTGGTGCGGTGTGGCGCTATAATACATAAAATTCTTTTTTCATTGAAATACGTGCTCATTTTCAACATTGCGTTTACAGTGTCTTATAATGAACAACCCTCGGTTACGGAAACCCGAAGTGAAAACACGCAACTGAACTTGGGGGAAACTTCCAAGTCGGATTACGAGCCAACAATATGTAATGCGACGAGATTACTCGCTTTTAGACGTGCAAATTAACGATCCTTTCCACAATTTTCTGGTACGCGAATTTGTTCCCCACCTGATCATGGTGTATTCATGGAATATTTTATAGGAAATTTGGTATCTGCAGCTATATTAGCGTGTATGGATTTTTACAAAAAGAATTTGTAGAGTTTCATGACCAACTGGAAGGCAAAGACGTCCACGCTTCTTGGGCCATTGTCAAAGTCATTTAGAGGGTAATTAGGAGCTGACGTGCCTCACGTGGAGATTAACCACATACTCGGCATTTGTTCGTTGAACGCTAATGGCGAAAGGATCCGTGGGGTGAAATGTGAAAGCAACGAGTCGACGAGCCGTGGGCGGTGCATTTCTTCCCAAGACGCCCGCGTGGATGCAAAACTTGAGCAAACCCGAGTCCCGTGCGTAAAACCTAAATGGATTTTGTTTTGTTTCATTCCGGGGCACGTGAGAGGTGCAGGCCGGAAAAGGGAAAAAGTTAAAAATAAAGTTATGAGCCAATGTTTTCATATCGCTTGAGACAGAACAGGGTGATTTTTTAAAAACATACATATAAACGTACCGTATAGGATGCTCTCCAGATGCTTTGGGCCGTTCCATAACCGAAATCCACTTTTCGTCGTAAGAAAAGAGTGCCAAATCCAGATAAGGTGAACTGGAGTAGGACTGGGCTGAGATGGGCAATTGGGCTAAAAGGCGTTTCGTCGCTTCCAACGGCCCACCAAATCGAGCGCTGACAATGGTCTGCTTAAACCGTTCATGCAAAACTCTTTGCCCGGCCAAAGAAAAGGAAGATTAGATTAAAATAAAGAAATAATGCCTCAGTAGATTTTTATGTAAGCAAAGGACTTCAGACGTGTCGCAAGCAACACATTTTTTTGAATTTTCGAGACATTTCTAACCGATCGTCTGGCTGCCCTATTTTGGCGGGAAAATTTTAAATTTGAAAAGTTCACAAATCTCTGTTGAAAACTTAGGAGTTTTAAGTAATATAATTTCTTTCATAATTATAAATATTGATAAATAATCTCACAGCTGAATTATTACTAGAGCCAGTAAGGATACAACCAAAGAAAAAGAGAACACTTGAAAAGTCAAGAGTTTATACCTAGCGTAAACGTTACTAGAGGGCGAACATGTGAACTGATTTTCCGAGTGCAAGCCCGCGTTCCGGAAATAATCACAGAAATTCTCAAACAGTTCCAAAAACTCGGTCGAGGAATTTTCATAGACATTCAAAACCTCCGTACTCTCCATATTATACACGACGAAAAACGACGGTTGGGTGTTGGGCTCTTGTGACCTTAACGTGACCACATCTTCACTTGCATATTTGATGAGCAAATGCACTTCATCCAGTAACTGCATTTTCCACATCCGGAGCGAGCGGAAGTGCTCAAAATGCATATAAAACCGGCGGAGTTCGTAATTGCTTCCTTCTTCTTGAGCTATTCTCCAAGCCCGACGAAACAAATACGCTAATAAGCGATGCTTGAGCGAATTGATGGTGACTTCACGGAACGGACGCTGTGTTTGGCCGTCGGGGACTGACGCGGTGATAAACTCGTCGTCATCGAAGCAAAAGCGCCCAACGTTCTTCGCGTTCAGGAACATCCCTTCCGAGATTTTAAACACGTGGATCGTCTGGTGTTGCACGGACAGAACCGCTAAGGTGTTTTTGTACAAATAAAGTCCTTGGTTGTGGGACAGAAAGATCTTGTCCGTTTTGAAAACCTTCGTCTCGCACAAACGACCGTTGACGACATCCACGACGTGGAGCGAGTAGTCTTCTAAGCGGGAAAAGGGGTGTGGCGAGACGGATTCATTGTTCCGGTACACGTCGAAGAAGGCGGGATGGGGATCCTCGGGTAAGTAGCTGGCCGAGCCGATAATGACGTAGCGACCATCGTCGGTGAACAAACTGCACTCTCGGTTTAATTGTTCGCCCGTCGGGGAAACGTTGATGACAAACTTGAGCCGGAAAAAGCGCCCAAAGATTTTGGAACGCAGTTCTGCCGTGTGAGCATCCGACAGGCTGTATTCGCCGGTGAGACTTTGCAATAAATCGGCGGCCGCTGCGGGGCCCTGGTACTCGTAGACTTCGATCGAAGTTTGATCCGAAGAGAAGGCGATAAAATGTTTCCCATCGGGGCTGAATTTGCGAAGAAAACAAGGCGGTCTGTCAATATTGACAACAGTAAAATTGGGGAATATATTCTGGTAGAAGGAACGCGAGGCCCATAAAGGGCTGCCAGCTTTTTTGCTACCATACATCTCCCGACAACGCAGACGTAACACAACATTCTGGGCCGGAATGGAACGCGGCACAAGCCGGTACTCGCCATTTCCCATTAGCTCGTACTTGGGATTCATCATTTTTACAATCTTCGACCCCTTTCTTGACGCTTTTTCCTCGAGACTTTAGTTTTCTTAGTCCAGAACAAGGAAACTCGCAGCAAAAAACTTTTTGCGAAAGGTTTCCATCGCAGGCAGCCAACTTTGTGATAACATCACAAGAAATCCTAAAAAGAAACAAGAGTAAGAGTGAAAATACGCACATGTTTAATAACGGCATACACATGTGCTAATATTAACGTCTTTTTAGACGCACGCGTCCGCCACATTCAAATGGCAGGAAAATGTATGTGATTTAATACTTCGTGTGAAAACGAGAGCCTTGTATCAATAAATTGTCGAATATCGTTGTCTAATTGATTTTCGCGTGAAAACGCAGTAGTTCTCGTAAAATTACGAGTTCGATTGCTAATCTACATCCAGATCTTGTATGAAATATAACTACAAGGTTTTGCAAAATATTTTTTTACAGAAATATTCTGTGAATTTACCGTAATCCAAGTGGAATTTTGTGCAGCAGTAATTATAAAATTTACGACAAGTTTTAGTGGTAGACGTTACAAACCACATTCGTAAAAAAAAAGGTTCTGGAACGTGGTTACCACGATTTTTTTTTAAAATTTACAAGGGTAGTAGTAAAGTATTTTACAAATATCGTATTACTTTTACAAATTTCGTAGTAATTGTCTTTATTAGAACAAGTTGAAGTTTAAAAAAAGCGTTACAAGAATTTTTTTTTACAGTGCACCTTCAGTTAGCTAAACAATACCAAACGCTGAGATATCAGGAAAAGAAAACTTCCTAAGCTTTTGTTCAATTTCGAACGCTTGAGCGCAGCGTATCTTTCTTTCACTACTTTACAACTACCATTCCACAAATACTAAAAAAAATCTCGACATAACTAACCTTACATTGTCTACTGTAAAAAATTATTTTGAGATTTACAATGATTCGTTGGGCAGCCAAAAATTACAAGGACTTCGCTGTGAAAATACTTACAAAACTGATTTTTTAACCACAAATTGGTTGTAGAAAAACATTATAAATGTATTTTTACAGTCAAGTCCTTATAATTTTTTGCCGCAATTGTAAATTTAAAATATTTTTAACAGTGTATATGCTTCACCCGGAAGTACTGATACTTAATTGCGTTCGACAACTACATAAATAAAAAGGCAACGCCTAAGCTAATGTCTGAAACTCTAATCACGGACCTTCCATCAAATACCAAAAGTACGTGTCCTAATCCACGTCTTTCTACTTTGCCACGCCATCCTTCCAACACGATCCAACAGCTCTTTTCATAATCCGCGTTCTCTCATAAGCAACAAAGGAATCCTATAGGGGAGGACAGCGTCCATACCCCTGGCATGTGTCGTGTAAACAAGACGTTTACCCCGCCAACTCTAGGGAAGAGACCCACCTTCCGCTCAGCGTGGACAATCTCGCCCCTTGATCTCCAGCAATCCCACAAAGTACAAACCTAAAACACACAAACCCAGTCTTTGATCTGCTCCTTCAAACATCGACAATCCCCCCCAAAAGATTGACGACTCAAAATTGACTACATCTTTCTTTCCCCCAACAGTACCAGCCACCATTGTTCGCCCTTTACCAGCGTTCCTAACTGGTTAATTTACGATAACTAGCCGCTTTTCACCTCGCCAGGGACTACCAGCTTCAAAACTGGGCGTGTTTAACCCCTCCTCTCATCCCTCCTCGCTTAAGCCATTTTTCCTACTCGCTCTTTCGCTTCTTTTTAAATTTACAAGGGTAGTAGTAAAGTATTTTACAAATATCGTATTACTGGTTAATTATAAGGACTTGAAAATTATAAGGACTTTACTGTAAAAATACATTTAAAATGTTTTTTCCTACCTACTCGCTTTTTCCTACTTTTCCTACCAGTCAGGTTAGTTTTCCAAACTGCGCAACGCAGGACCCCTTTTCAACATTTTTTACCGGAAGGAAGAAAGGTCGGGAAGCACAGGTCCAGAACTCATTTATCTAAACACACACACACACACTACACACATGTACACATGTATACATCTACCTACAAGGGCGGGGCGGGGATCCACACGTCAAGCGTTCAAAAGTCGACAGCATTTACCGTCCGGCATCCGTTGGAGACGCATCTCATTTAGAAGCTCAGCCAGTGAAAATTTTCCCCCACCACCTTTCCATTGAACTCGAACTAATTGGGGGGCAGCGAAATCCAATTACGTACGTAACTGTTTTTGTCTCTGGATTGAGTGCAGGAAAGGAAAAAACGAGGTCAGTTCGAGGCAAGGTTACCTAATAAGGTCACCGTCGCTCGTCGTCCCCCGCCTCGACCTGCCTCGTCGGCCGGTACGTCGTGCAATGTGTCTGAGTGTGTGTGCATGTGAATTTCTCCAGCGCAACCAATCAATAAGCAACGCAAAGGGGAGTTGACCGACTTGGCTAGAGGTCTCAGTGTGTCTTGGTCGTTCATTCAGACACAAGTGATGGTGACAAAATTGACGCTTTATTAGCCCCACTCTTTCTCATCGAGCCTCCACCCCCTTTTGCTCCCACCCACCCACCCATCCCCTTCTTGGCGCCGTCCCCACGAAATCTGCGAACAATAGTCACTATTGCTAGCTATATGCTCGCAGATATTTCACGGTCACTACAGTACCAGGTAAGGAAACCTTTGCTCTTGGGCCGATACTTTCCCAATCCCTTGGCTCCCCGTCCTTTAAATTTCCTTTTTTTTTCGACGAGAAAACCAGGCTTTGGGTTGATCCCCAAACTTGCCGATACCAGGCTGGTCGTGAGAGGGGAGAGTCTTTTAACCCTTTGTCTCCCCTAAGGCAGTGTAGGCCGCCAAACCAGGCCAGACATTCTTCACGCATCGGCGGAAAGATCCCAGTTGTCCAGTGTTTATTATCACTGATTGTGTGGTGTGGCCGACAAGGTCGTTAAATCCGGTGCCAAAACTATCCAACCCGTTGCCCCTTCGCTTTATTTCTTCCATCATATTCTTGGCAGCCCTGGCAATAATACAACGTGCATACATTAAGGGAAAAAAACGTGAACGGACGATTTTCAAGTTTCGCAGCGGTATCGGCCGACACATTTCTTCCGATATGATAATTAATCACGTTCCCTATTTAACGCAACGCTGACGTGACGTAGATAAGCTAAAGCCAGGTTATCGGAAAGGGCAAAAGTCGAGTACGAGGGAGTAGCTTCAGGTATTGGCACACTTATTTCTGCTCCGCCAAAATGAGACCAGAATGTATTACTTTTTGACTGACTCCGTCCTACGGAGATGCGGGTACCGAAAAAGATGAAGGCTGATCGACCTTACGTGCAGTAATTTGTGAAGTAGAGCGCTGACGTCAAACGTAACCAGCTCCTTGCCTTTTCCGTCCACCCAAAACACGAAACTATCATCCCCCGCTAACCTTTCTTCAAGCTTCAGACTCCGCCTCTGCCAGAAATGCCAATGCCAATACTATAATCCCGCAATCGCAAGATTTCTCCAGGAGAAGTGGCGACGCAGAACTCGTCTTGAACAGTAATTCGGCAAAAAGGGTTTTTAAAACTTCCCTCAATATGACTGCCTCCAACGACGGAGTAATTTAGGCAGATTGGCGTGGGTCGGTCCCAGGTATCTCGGAAGGTTTTTCTTCGGTGCTCATAAGGCAGACGAAAAAGATGCGCCGCAGGTGTTTTATGCGTCTAATGCTGTGAAAACGATTGTTTTTCTTGTCGACATATGTTCAGTACCGGGAGAAGGTCTTGGTGGAGGGATGACGAGCATTGTGTGGCGGGCTAAACCTCCACAGAAAGGGCTACCTCTTATTATTGATCAGAGCAGGAGTCGAAGTCTTGCGACTTTTTAAGCCTCCGATTTTTTTTCTTTTCTTTGTTGGCCGGGGTAGGTGGGGGGGGGGGGGCTGTGAAAAGGAGGACGGCAATGCAAAGCTTGAGTGGGACGGATGGGGGAGTTTCATATGTGGGTGCACACAAAAGCAACCGAACTGGAAATATAAAAAAAAGAGAGCCAGGGGCAAAAAAAATCTTAAGAAAAACCCGAAGTACCGGGACCAGAAAAGCGGCAATACTGTAGTACCCACTTTAAGTCAATGAGATTTCTGCTGAGAGCCAGACATGAAAAGCGAAGGAGTTTTCCGATGTATTGACTCTTACCGCAAACCGGTTCTCTAAATCGGCGGAGTATTAATGTTTGAGTAAGGGGAGAAATTTTTATTAAATCTGCTTCACTTCGCTGTAGACTATTGTAAAAGGTTTTTGAAGGTCAAAGTACTGTTCGGGTTTCGTAGACCGAGCTCCACACCTTTACCTGAGAAGACAAAAGGCGACGGAGGTTCCAATTGGGCTGGTCGTATTTCTGCCACTACGCACAGGTACTTCTAATATTGCTGAGGTGTCAGACGAGAAGTAGTAGTGAGCAGTAATATGAGAAATAGCTCGAAAGCTACACTGAAGTGTTTGTCGTTAAGTTTCGAGGAGAGGTTTCTAGATAGCGCCAAGTTATTTCTGTAGAAACGTTGCAATTACTGCAACTGACAATCTTCGCTGCTCACAACGAAGACTGGTGGGAACATGTTTATTCCACTCACGAAAGGAAAGACTTTCACAGGTTTTCACTCTACCGATAATTACGTTGAATGGTACAATTTCTGCAGAAATACTGGGCAAATAAGAAACCACTAAAGTTGTGAAGCAAACCTATTCAACTCTTTTGTTATTGGAACCAGTAAGCCACGCACATGACATCTGTGCCCAACTTCTTAAACATAGTGGTTTACTTCTGCAGAAATACAGAGTAGTCGCAAAAGCGTACGCTGTCGCGAAAGGCAAAGAGAAACTTAAATATGGCTTCCTGTTTATCTAAGCAAGTCAAGCTGACAAAAACGCAGCACACTTTCAACTCTGGCCGTCACTGTATCAACAAAAAGAACTTGTGCAGAATTACACCAGTCAGAGATTTCTGGAGAAAAACGCAAGACGTACACACAAATCAAGGACGAGGATCTTCTAAATACGGTGCATCCTCATGCACACCAACGCTATATCTCTTTTTTTCTGCGAAAAGAGTAGTCCTGAATACCAATGGTTGCAGAAATAAAATTCACTCTCGTGAAGAATTATTTTCCGGTAGCCTGAATTTGCTCTTTTATAAAATATAAAGTACAGAGGACGTTTGATTATACAGGGATCAGAAAAGGGCAAAGAAATATAGATTCTTTTCTTCGAAAGATTTTTTGGGTGACATTTCTGCCTTGAATGGATAAATCAAGGTACAGTTTTTCGAGCCAGGACGGCTTCAGTAAGTAATAAAGAGTCTGGACTGTCACTTGTGTATGACGCACATTAGCTTACTCTTCCTTTCTCGACCTTTCTTCTCACAGAGGGTGGGTGGGTAAAAAAAAGAGCAAAGCTCTTATTGACAGAGCCGTGACGCTGGTGGTGTTACTGGCCGCTTCTTCTTCTCTTTTTGGACTAACTGAAAAAGCTTTCCTATGCAACGGCAAGAAGGAAGCGAGAATTCCCGTAGAGCCACTATAAAGTGAGCAAATCATCGCACTCCCCATTTCAACTATTTCCCAAACCCAAATGGAACCTAGCTGTAACTTTTATTCTAAACACAATAAGGAAAAAAAGGGACCATGTCGTCCCACGACGAAATTCCGGACCATAAAGCTGTTCAAACTGTTATAACTTGGGAAAGAACGAGATTTAAGCCTACAAAAAGCACTCCAAGAGTTATCCGAAAGTTGTTACAACAGGATGACGCTGAAATGATCAGAGATAAATTCAAATCTGAAGCCATTTCTGTAAAAAGGAATGAACAATTCCGCTGGGAAAGTTTTGCTACAAATACTGCTAGTTTTAATACGGGCTATACTTGTAAAATTCAAGATTCAGATTACGTTTGTCGGATGATTAGATTACACCACAGAAGAAACTATGAATGTTGCAGCAACAAAGCATGACTCCTGAATTAAATATCTAAACTGGTCCAGTCACATTCTCATCATATCGCCTTTCCACGCTGCTGATGTATCAATCTTATTATTTATCAATCTAGGCTAAAAAAATTCAAATAAATTTAATATATTCTACGTTGTGTAAGAAAACTTTTCCCCACCAGAACGGAATGTCATCCGAACGTCAATGAGCATATCTGCAGTTCTTAAAAAATCTAATAACTTTTATTTCTGCACTTGTCAATATTTTAGAAAGACAATGAAGATCCTCTAAAGTTAACCAACTGATAACATACAAACATATTTATGTGTCGTTGTGGACAACTACGGGAAAACTGCAAAGTTATACCTTCACAGTTATTTCTTCTACTAGAAAAATTAATCTCTTCCACGTGGGTAATATTAATGCTCGAGTATTTCAACCCCATTTATCTTCTCTTGTATCCATTTTTTCTCTTCTTCAGCTAGAGTTAACAGGGACTGTACAGGTCATTGGGCAAACATGTCTGACTTGGAGTGATCACCGCACAGCATTTCCTGACTGATCCTGTTAAAAAAATGTTATAACTTTCGACCCGCGGTATCATCAAACTTTCGTCCAGATTTCTGGGACGTCCAGTCAGTTGCAGTCGACCAGATGGATGCCTCGAGTGACAAATGTTATATACACCCAGCTCGGAATTTATCGAATTGCACCATAGGGAAACTTGCTGATGATCCCTAAATCGGATAAAAACAAGAACGATTTGGGTGGTTGTCCCCTTTCCCTCCTCCCTGGCTCCCCCTCTCCCCTTACTCGTTCGGAAAGCATAGGGAAATTATAGGGTAAGCTACTGTACTTGATATCTTTTCCCTCTGATCGGAGGGAGACAAAGTCGTTCGTTTTTATCCACCCACACTCAGTCTTCACCCCCCCCCCCTCCCGCCCCACTTCAGCCGTCACACACATACGCACAAACACAGGACAAGAACTGGAATACTTTCGGCCGGTGGGTACTGGACAAAACAAGGCAATCAATAGCAATACGGTTCGGAAGAGGGGAAGAGGGGCACTAGGGATGAAGAATTCCGGAATTCTGGAGCAATATGCGGTAAACCATAGAAAAAAATCTATATCTGGGGGGTTTTGGGGTAAAAACGAATTTGTAGAAACAAACAAGGTTGAGATAACATGATTTCGGAAAAGACCCGGAACCCGTAAAAAAACACAGCATTGGTACTATCAGCTCGAGATGTAATCGAAACGTAGCTCAACAATACTTCCAGTACATTTCTCGCGGAAAGACAGTAATATTAGGCAATTCTGTTGCGGAAGGAATGTAATTAACGAGAAGTAATATAACGGGCAGATGATAAGGTAATTGCGTCACTAAATTAAATGTACTGTTAACTTAATACTTTGTCTTGAAATGGCAGAAATGTTCCAAATACTCTCATTATTTACTCTCATTTGTGAGGAACATTTCTGCCCTTTCAAGACAAAGTTTTAAGCTAACAGAACTTTTAATTGAATGACACAATTACAAGATAAACATAGTTGGGGAAAGGAATTCCTTTTGAGGATACTCACCAAAGAATTTAGATGCTAATTTTTATCGTACATGAGAACGACTGGTTTATTTCTAACAACCGCAGAGGTTTTTAGGAAACTCTTCTGAAGAAACGCTGAGGTTTTTCTTCCAAAGGAGTACGCAATACTTTCTACGAAAATAAATCTACTTTGTGCAGGCAAAATGAACCTGCGGCTTCAAAGAAGCCAATTCGGCAGAAATTTGGGCAGAAATTGCAGTCTTACTCTAAATAACACTCGCGAGGAAAATAAGTACAGCCCTGAGAACGAAACTACAAAGCGATTTGGCGCGGTGAATAAATTTACAGAATGTTTCGTAACGTTCGCTGAGAAAAACTGCAGTACTATTTCTTCCTGTTTGCCAATACTGGCAAGATTTCTCAACGGATGCACGCTAGATAGCGCAGGTCTACGGGAGACTTTCCAATACCGTCCCACAAGTTCAAAAGTCCTCGGCCAGCTTTCAAGGCAGAAAAATGCCCGTTGGCGAATTTCTTCCAAGAGGTTTCGAGTTTCTGGCGGAAGCAAGGAAATCTAAAAGTGTAATAAGCTTTCTTGAAGTTATCGGTAGCAATCTGAAGGTCTGGAAGACAGGACGGAGCGTACAGAAGGGAGTTCTGGAAGTTTTTAATATTCGCAGCAGGCACCTCCATTCCCACATTTCTGCAGTCGTAAAACGGAAAAGTGGACAGGACACCAGCACGAAAAACGATTTATTCGATTTTCTCCCTAAACACGATAACTGGCACCCGTCCTGCGTCATCCTCATACTAGGCCAGCCTACGCGAAAAACTATTAGCACCCACATTGCTGCCACATCATGACTGCCAAGATTTACTAGAACTTCCCCCAAGTGCCCCCTAAACCTCCTGGTCGCGTATGCAAATCTCAAGGGTTAACCACCACTTCCCGCTTTGCCTTTTCTTTGCTCAAAGAGGCTTTTGTAGGGACAGGGTGTAGCAATTTTCTTCTGAAAAGACCAAAGGATGAAAGAAAGTGGGTAAAATGATGGGCTTCACAATATATTTCCCCACGAAAGAGAAGTCTTTACGAGCTTATGAGCAGCACAGGGTTTAAGCTACTCGGGAAATAACAACAGAACAATCATCGAGTAAATCCGTTCAACTAACACCCACTAAATAGTCTTTCCCTTTCGTTTGCCGGGGTTTCTAGACGGTACGAAAGATGACGGCAGAAATGTGATTCTGAGCAAAAAGCGCGTGTAGGCGTGGTCCTAACAGTTTTGTATCTGAATACGTTTGTCTGCTCACCAATAACTGCGGTCTACAGAAAATCCTCAACTTGCAGAGCGTACGAGAGCCAAGCAGAATTAACGATAACTATGGCAAAGACCATGAATTACTGCAGAAATGTGTCGTTTCAGTTTGAGTATAGATTTATTTTGAGTTTTTATGAATGATTATCACGACCAGTTTAGGGACGGGAAACCAAACCCGCAAGTGTAAGATTAGTGTCACGTTTCTAGCCCAAGGGTTCATTATTGCTGCGTGGACCACGCCCCTAGGTGCCCTACAAAGAGATTTTTTTTTTGTCCACTGGACCCTACTGTGATGTTAGAGCTAGACACGGAACATGACAACAGGAAACTCATTAAAATACAATTAAGCTCCGTCCAAGTTCGCAGTAATAGGGCCAAAATTACTGCGTATTTTTTCCACAAAATTTCCACAAAACCTAACAAAGAACTATTATGTGCCCTTGAACGATTTCTCACTTCAAACTAAATTGTGTATAGCTAAAACACAAGAAATATTGACATAATACTTTGAATTTGCCACAGATTGTTGGCAAGGAATGAGAACAATTCTTTCTTTATTGTTATGCAAAGGACTAGTCTATTTCTCCCATGTTTGACGCTTTTATTGGCAAGGAACCTTACTAAATATTTTTAGAACATTAAAATGTTATTTAAAAAAAAGTAAATGAAACAAGAATGATATCTCTTTGCTAGATGTAGACTACGTTTCAATTTAATTAATGTAGCCTTTCATCCTGTAACTCTAATTACTCAGACCATTTTCAATTCTGCAGCTCTTATAGGGACCACCAACGTATGTATAAAGAAACTAAAGGAATTTAAAATTTCTGCGGGCAAGATATAAAAAATTTCATTATGGCTAGTGCCCAGTACTTAATCAGTAATGTCACAAACAATTCCCGGCAGAGCTAAGGTTTCTTCCTTGAAGAGTAAACATAGGTTACAAGCTTCCTAGCTTACCAAACTAAAGAACTATGTGCAAAAAGTGAGTCGCAATTTCTGCCGGCAGAAATGCTTGTAACTTCAATATATCTGTCACAAGAGACCAACCATTTTTAACCATGTTCTAAACATCTCCTTCGAAAACCCTTAGTCTTCGCTCAATGTCAACCCAAACTTACTCACGTGGAGCTCCGGGACAGGTGGCCAAAAAAACTTATTTCTGCACACGCCATTTCTCTCACGGGCCAAACTTTTGCTCCCTTTCTGCCACATATCGAAGCTAGAATCATCGCTTACAGTTCTCTTGACCAAAACACTTCTAATTCTCATTTCTAGCTAAAGGATACTCCGGGGAATTCCCCCCCCCACCTTGCCAGAAAGAAATCAGTCAGAGCCAACTTTTCCGATAACTTCCGAGTACTGGACAATTATGCCCTTCACACATTAACCAGCCAGCAATAGCTTTCGACCTAACGCTCTTCTTCACCAACAGTCCATCGCCGAATAACTGTTGGGCTGAAAAACCGTAGCGCAGTAATTCGCTCCCTTCATATTTCTGCAGAAATACACAACAGGCAGAAAAACCAGAACTGCAACCAAGACCACACACTTTTTTCATTGCTGCGGCTTGAGTAAGACAAATGTGGCTGAGCATTTCGTACTGCACTTGCAATCGTCGTGCAGCAATATGCAAATTCAGTTTCAAGGACCGGGTCAAAGCTATTGTCCCCCTTTCCCGGCCAGACTAAGGGAGAGGGGGGCTTTGGGAACGGCGCATCTTTGTAGGAAGAGCTTTCCGGTTTTGCATGACAACGTCCCTCCGCTTAATCATGTAATCAGCAGAGCGAAGATTTAACAGAATTTATCAAAAGAAGCGAAGATTAAGGTTTCTGTTAACATGAGCCACTTGTGACCTTCCTGCGAGACAGAAGCGAAGGCTCAAACAGTAAAAGGGATCGTAGAGAGCGTCTAAGACTCTCCATGGCGGAAATGTCCTACTTCAGCCCAAACGTTTCTGCGTCTTGGCAGAAATAAGTCAAACAGCGTTTCGCTTTGCGTTCGCCGGTCTCGAATCGGCGACTGGTACACGTTTCAGGGTAGCTCTTTCCCACTACGTTGGGATGACTGAATTAAAACCAGAACTGCACGCAAGGTTACCATCAATCGTTAATGATCCACGTAGTACCAGTATAAAGAGCTCGTAGTTATAAACACGGGAAGCAGTAATTTCATCTAAACCTTACACCAAATGCCGTTGGTGGCCTGTGCCTCACGCACTGGACCGGAAGTATTGTCATCTAGTTGCGTTTTCCCACGTACGTAAATACTGAATTACTGCCGAACTAGCCATTAGGAAGAAAAAAAAGAGAAATTCCTAAGTGATAAAGCGATTACTTCAGTAATGAATACGGCCTGGACATGTCGACGAATACTACCTTTTTGGGTAAATGGTAGTTATTGCTGTTATTACAGCAATGAAAGACTGGATGAACATAGGTTCAATAGCGCTATTTTAAAGGGCAATGGACACCAAAAACACAATAGAGATTTTGATGGATTATTACAATCCACATTCATCTAAGAATAAAGAATTTTGTTTCGATTTTTTCCCATCAGTAGTTCTGGAGATATTTATTTCCAAAGTTTTGGCCTTTTCCCGCCATGAGAAGCGTAACGTCACGTGTGGGAAAATTTGAATTTCATGGACAACGGACACCAAAAACGCACACAGAGATTTTGATGGATTATATAGTAATTATTATTCTAAAAATAAAGAAGTTTGTTTCAATTTTTTCCAACCAGCAGTTCTGGAGATATTTATTTCCGAAGTTTTGGCCTTTTCCCGCCCTTGAGAATCGTGACGTCACGTGTGGGAAAATTTGAATTTCAGATTTCTTATTTCCTAAGTATCTTCGTTTTAATTTCGCATCTGGAAAAAAGAAACATATATTGGGCAACTAAATTTTTTTCTCTTTTTTATAAGACAAAGTTAAAGTATTAAAAGTATAAGATATTGACAACCACTTTACTTCAAATGAATATAAATATGACCAGTGTTTCTTGCCAGGAAATACTTCCTCAAACTATAAGTGATTCTACGTCAAACACGAAACTACCTTAAGAAATACCTGAAAAAATGGCTATTTTTACCACGACCCCTGCCCACCCTAACGACTTCAGTAATCAAAAATCCATAATTCGAGTCAAAAGCAAGCCATAGTTCTTTGTGTCCAGCTGCTCATTAGCTAACGAAAGTGCACGGATCAGTGTCGAAAAAGAAGAAATGCAAAAAGAAATAGCCCACAAATAAACCCGTGTCATAACAATCCCACGGGCTCGAATAACAACGTTTATTCTTTCTCCCGAAAGATTGAAAGAGATACCCCCCCTATTCCCTTAATCGAACAAAAACCTCCAGTCCTTCTTCTATAACAGCCCGAACGCCAGCGACAGACAGAAACTCAAGACATTCGAAAACTCTCGTAACAATGCCTTCCCCTAGCTACCAGCCTCTTACGTTATATTACTGGCCGGCCCCAGCCTTCGGCCAACGCCCGGAGGGACAGTTTACTCCCTCGACCACAAGCCATTTCCAGCGCCCACCAGGCCCAATTGCTTTTCTTAGGTTTTACATGCGTGCTAACCTAGAGACAGCTAGGGGGTTTCAGCGGACAGCCGACCCTTCCAGGCCTCAAAAGAAATTTTTTTAAGAAAAAGGGGGTCACTGGGGGTTACTGGCCACAAAGCATGTTCCTCTCATTTTCTTGCCCCCTCCCTCATAAGAAAAAGCCCTCGAACGGTCCTTTTCGACGACCAAGCTGACTTTGGTCGATGTTTCAGCAGGTGGGAAGTGTGCCAGCGACTGTACCCCTCCCCCCCACCCCCCCAACCACCTCTTCCCCGGCCAAAAGAGGCGGGTCTATGGTGCCGATACTAATTCATGGGGTATGGGGGTTTTCTGTTGGATATCTTCCACCTCTTTATGTAGGGAGTGGACAGGGACACGGCGTTCCGTCTTTCCGCCTCCGCGAGTCTCGCTGCTTTGGGTGGCCACGGCGGCGGTAGCCCCACGTCATGGGAGACAGCGCCTCGGCTTCAGTCGCCGCAGCGGCAGCAGCAAAGTTGGTCAGCACCGCGGTCGCCCTGCCCCAAACCTCGAGCCTCAGTGGCAGCAGTAATGTCTCGCAGCAATCCGGAGCCCTCCGCGCCCACAGTGCTTTGCCGGTAAACATCCCCACTCTGCCGCCGCCACCTTCGGCCGCTTCCGCGCGCAATTCACCTGGAGCGACGACGCCCACCACCACGCCTTCGACCGGTCCCAGCCCCCAGCCGCCGCCGAAATTACGCGACAGTAATACCGGGAGCGTGACTGGCCCCGCACTCGCTTCGCCACCGGTGGTCAAGTTACCGGCTTCCAGTGCCGGTGTCAGTGATAAGGGCCTCGCCTTACCGCCGCCCTTGCAGCCTCAACCAGTCCACCTCCCACCGCCGCCGCCCTCTTCGTCGGCCAGTAGCAGTAATGCCCATAAGCGTTCGGCCGCCGAATTGCTGAATTCCGGCCACCATAACCCCCCCGTCGATGGCCAGCAAGTCCTCAAGCTAAAGCGGCAAGTGTCTCACCCCCCCGGGGCCTCGCAGTCCACTCCGTCGCCCAGTGGCGTCACCAGTGCTTCCCACCCATTACTGCCGCGTTCGCACGTGGCGGGCGGCGGCTCCGCTAGCGCCCACCCGCTCCGGAGCCAGGCCTTATCCCGGGCTCAGTCCGAAGCCGTGCCCCCCCACTACGCCCCGCCCTCTTACACCTGGGTGCAAAGCCTCCTGCAAGGGGGCAACGGTGGGGTCCGCCACGCCTCGGCGGCCAGTACCGAGGATACCCACACGACGAGCGAAGGTACCAACTGGTCGGCGCGCAACCAGGCGACCTGGAGCGGGCCTGGGGCGATTAAGGGCGCCGGCTTGAGCCAGTTGGGCTACTCGCGGTACGGGAGCCTCGGGCGGCGGACCAAGCGCTTACCGTCGCTGCGACTGGCCAACGGTCGGCCGGCCAATACCGCGACTCCGTCCGAAGAGGAGCTCCGCAGTCCGCGTGGCCTCCACCGCGACGACTATGGCCACACCTTCTCGGATTCGTTGGTGACGGCCTTGGAGGACGAAGCCGCCTTTATCGCGGACTACATCACACCGGAAATGAACTTCAAGGACGGCGGCGGCGGTTCGGGCGGGGGCAAGGTGCATTTCAGTGGCGACGATGTGAGTTTGTACGGCACGCCGAAAGAGGAAGCGGGCCCGGGGCCGGGCCCGGCCAATATGGGCGGCGAACCCAAGCCGTCCTTTCTGCGGAATCAATTGCAGGCTTTATTCCAGCCCACCGACAATAAACTGGCTATGAAGTTGTTTGGCAGCAAAAAAGCGCTCATGAAAGAACGGATTCGACAAAAGGCGGCCGGACACTGGATCATTCATCCGTGCTCCAATTTTAGGTAACTGACGCTTGCTTTGTCCTTCTTACGCTCGGTCCTTTTTTTTTTTTTGCTTGCGTCAGTGGCTTTCAAGGCTCTTGAATTCCATACGAGAGGACTGGTTTTAAACTCACCGCTGACGCGGAGATGAATTGTTCTAAAACTTGGGAGAATTCGTGCAATTCTTTGCCAGTAATGGAAGAAATGAGATTAGATTTATGAGAATATTTCTGAACCGCACGTCACACCAGTTAGGCGCCTAAGGTGCCATTGCGTGGTTGCTAACGCTTTGTAAATATTGCTGCAGCAAGTTTGGGAACGAAATATTATTTATTTCTTTGGAAAAGTTTAAACTGGTCTAGAGAATCTTCTAGTAATTTTCTCTTTCTACTTGCGGCTACCGTGGTGAAATAGAGAAGGAAAACTAAGTTTCGCGGGCCTTTTCCCTTCGTCAGCAATTTTCACGCACAAAAAATTTCTTCGACGAACAGCCGCATTCGTTTCTCCCCCTTCCTCCCCCTTTCTGACATTCTCTAGAGCAATTCAGGCCAATCACGCGGAAAAGTTGGCAGAAATACACGCCGCCTAATCTGAATAACTTAACGCAGGCCTTATGCGTGCGACAGATCGTCGCAAAGTATCGAACTATTGCCAACAATGGGGCAAAGCGCACGCTGAACATTTCTTCCGGGTGGTTGCTGCAGAAGCATTCAAATTTCTGCCTTTTAACCCTCCAATAACCTTGCGAATTCGTTTACCTTCCTTCCAATTACTCAACATCCTATTTCCACCGGGAACGTCTGCAAGACTGGCGCTCAGAAATACCGGAAATTTCTGCAGTAATACTGGCTTGACAACCGCACACGGGAAGCTTCCCGGTCTTCAGTGGCAAGTTAAAAAAAAAGCTGCTCAGTCATCGCCGACAGTTTCCCCAACGATCAATCAAAACAAGTTCGAGGTCTCGGCTAAAAACAAGAAAACTACTCACTTCTCTCTCGGAGGCAGAAATTTCCCGATCTACTGAAATCGTACACCGGAATCCTTAGCGTAGCACCTTGCCATCCATCTATAATCCACCTAAAATAAAGTGCAAAGACAGAAAGAAGAGAAACAAGCTGATTAGTCTTGGCTGTCTTTTAACTAGTTGTAATTCTGAAAGCTAATGACGCACGTAGAGAGTGCCAACATTTCTTCGCAAAATGTTGCCACATATTTTCTTTGCTAATTATACCTTCCTCGTCAATTGCAGTGCAAAGCAATCTTTCCCTCACCACCCGTCAAAAATTACATGCTCTTTATTGCCGCCAAATAGCTGACCTCCTAGCTCACGAAAGAAATATTCCAAGAACGCAAAAATAAACTGTTTAAGCGAAACTGCGTTCATTACTCATTCCGTAACGAAAATATCCTGAGCACGGCAATGATATTCCGCCTAATAATTTTCTGGTTTAATGACGCCATAATCGCGCGATAAATTGTTCTCAACCGCCGGAACGAAGATTTACCGACTCCTCTGACTCGTCCCGAACGAGAACTATTTGCTTTGCCAGCAGAAATTCCAAGAGATACGCTCCCCGTGGACAGATCTCATTACGACAGCAACAATTTCTTACATGCTCGCAAAGCGACTGGCAAAAAACGCAGAAACGCATAGCGAGAAACTAGGGTACATTACTGCAAGCGTGTTGGAATACGTCAGTAATGCATTCTGAAATTACTGCCACTCAACTCGCTTACTTTCAACACATTCAGAAGGCAACCTAATAAACACCTCCCACGTCGACATTCCTCTGACATTCCTGCGCTAATAACCGTGTCAACGAACAGTATCTCTCCCACCGGCTATTATTTCTCCATTATTTCTGCCTTCTTTAATGCACAAATTGCCTAACACGAATTTAAAATTTATACAGTAAAACTGGCCTACAAAATTAACAAAATAACCGTGTTATAAAATAAAGCCCTCACAATATTACTGCGAGGTTTCGTAACCCCTTTTCCACGTATTTCTGCGTACTTTGTCGCCCCCCAAAATAAGCTGAAAGACCAACAACTTTGGCGCTAAAAATAGTTCAATATTTCGTCCTTCGTGGCATTCATCATGCCAAAAACGATGGCTACCTTACACGTTCCGCATTCCCCGTTATGGAATGTGCCTCAGCACTTCACCTACTCCCAGCACCGCGTCGGAAGCAAAAAGGAACTTTCTCATGAAATTATACCAGAGTGAACGTGCGCTGCCAAAAATTTCTTTCTAGCATGAAGCTTTTAATCTCAAGTGCAACTCCACTTGACTAACCCCATTTCTGCTCGCTTGTTTGGGAACTGTTTTTTTTACTCTCGATGACGACAGTACAAACAAGGCTTCGCCCTACGATAAAGGTCCGTTCCACCGTTCTCGTCGTAACTTGAAGCCCACTGACTCTGATCCAGCCATGTGCCTAAGCCCCTTAAAATGATCTTGAACAAAATCCAAGACCATTCCATTTATTTTGACAAATTCAAATCCAAGTCCCAAGCCTTCATACCACCAGCGATGCAAGTCCCAATCCAATTCACAGCCAGAGGAAAAAGAACTCAAATCCATCTCAAGCTCTTTTAGTGTATTATTGTATTATTTCCATACAAATACCAAAATAACTACTTCTAACTTATCATAAATACTTAATATTCCCATAAAGACATATTTTGGAAGCATAACTGTACATAGTTACATATAAAATCTATTACACCTTAAAAAGTTTTTCAAAATTTTCAGGTGTCTTCGTGGCTTGTTTGGGTCTTAATATTTTTCCTCCGTACCTAAAAATTCGTTCCACTGGAGCTGAAGCTATAAAAGCTTTGAATAAATTTAAACGGAAGTTTTTATAAATTTGAATAAATTTAAACGGATTTTTTTAATAAATTTAAACGGAAATTTTTATAAATTTGAATAAATTTAAACGGAATTTTTTAATAAATTTAAACGGAAATTTTGCTGCAGAAGGTCTAGTTAAATATGATGTAGCTCGACTTGATGCAGAGTAAGTCTCTCAACACGTATTACATGTACCGTTTAAGTTAATATCAGTAAAGTTATAGCTTTCACATCCGCCCTGACAAATCCGCTTTTGTATTTCAGCCCTTTCCAAAGCATTGCCAACGGCTACCTTTTAAATCAAGTTCACGTCCAAATCAATGCGAAAAGATCTTTTCATAAATTTCAAGCCTTTTTGCCTTTTAAAAAATAGTCTTCAATCGGACTTAAGCCGCCCTCAAATCCAAATCGGCACAAGTCTGTTGAGCACTTTTCGCCTCTCATTTGACCTTTCTCCTCCTTTCACCGCAATAGTTTCGCCCGACTCCTACGCTCTTCCCCATTACGTGCTAAACCTTTCGGGTTGCTATTTAGACAAGTATACAGCTCTGCGATTCCAATTTCTTTCTTTGGCCCTTTCCTGTTTTAGACCAGAAACGGATCTTACGCCCCAAAAGCTTAAGAAATGACGAGAAGGGAAGGTACGCGTTTTGGGAAAACGAAATGGGAGACGAGAACGATCCAAATTACACAAGGCTTTTTCCCTTTTTCGCAGAGGCCAAATCAACACATAAGACCCTTATTGATTTCCTTCTCTAACCCTCCTTGACTACCAGCTAAAGAAGCACAAGGCATCCAATATCTGAGTGCACCCAGCATTGTAATACCTCTCGTCTTATCAAGAAACGAAAGAAGAAGAAAAAAGCATCCTACAAAGGTGCTTGCTTCCTGCTTCGTGATCTTCAATTTCTATGAAGATTTCTGTAAGGCTTCTTTTTTATTTTTCTAAGAGAAAGGAGGATGAGGTTGGAAATTTATTTGTCGTGGTATCGATTAGAGTCAAAACTAAGCTTGATTTCTAAAACGTCAGACTTTCTGGACATTATCTTCTGTAAAAACGACGGAGTTCGCTGTAATCTTTCAACAATACGTAACTATGATTATAAATATGCTATAGGTATCTACCCTAACAATTTTCTTGATTTAGTGAAGTGTTTAGAAAAACTGTGTCACAAAAGAGACAGATTATTGTTATTCAGCTTGCTCTTGATTTCATCGAGTACTCTACGCTAGGCCTAGTAAACAATCATTTTAAATTCAAGTCAATACCTTTCAGTTTAACGGCTTTGGAAGATACGCTTTTACGTAACGAAGACTACATTGTAAAAAATTATTTTGTGCATTTACAATGATTCGTTGTACAGCAAAAAATTACAAGGACTTCACTGCAAAATTACTAACAAAAATGATTTTTTAAAACATTAATTTGTTGCAGAAAAACATTTTCAAAGTATTTTTACCGTGAAGTCCTTATATTTTGGGGGCTGCACTTGTAAATTCACAATTTTTATTTACAGTGTCCTTATTTTTGATACTCCCCAAAATTGATTAAAAAAGGTTGGCGTGGTTCAGCATTTATGATTTTTGGCACTCTATAGTGTGTTTCTTGCGTCACCCAAGTAAGAATGAGTGTATTTTTAGGCCCCAAGTTGATTTAAAACTCGGTTGGAAGTCAAAAACTGTCAAAACAACAATGTGGACACACAGGTGGAACCCTTTCACGTATGTTAACCATGACAATGTTTCTCATTATTAGTTTATTTTTACTACCCCATCCTTGCTAACGCCTGAGTTGCGTCCAATTAATTGACACTACGCACTCGGGAATTTCACTCAAGTTACAGCATTTCATACGCAGCTAAGATCACTGAAATGTCTGGTGTTTCCCCAAAGTGAACTATATTTAGGGTGTAAACTCACGCGAAGAGAATCTACGCGCTATAAGGGCTTAACGCTCATTTTCCTTGCTATTTTGATTGGGTTGGCAGTAGGGGGGCGGGGGGAGGCGGAAGGTGGCGAATACTGAGGGTCAAAAGGGCTCTGTTGTAAGAAAAACAGACAAATTTGACTATTCTTAGCTTTTCAGCACGAGTTCGTCCTTTAAAACTGTTGCAAAAGACAACAAAGGCCATTCCCTGGTCCTTAATACAAATATTGTATCCGAAATTCCCGCCAATTCTTTCACAACTGCACAAGTTTGGTTCGTTTTCCCTCCCTTTATTTGTTCAACCGTTTTCTTACATTCCGAACGACAAAGGTGGACCATTGACTCACGGCTAGTTTCTCGGTAGGCTCACAGACAAACTTTTCTCCGAGTGCATGAGCGAGAAAGAAATGCAGAAAGAAGATGAGTGGGAGGATGAAATGAAGGGGAAAAACAGAGACGGAATTTAGTAGTTTCTTTTCCACGTTTCCGCACCGCTTATTTTCACAGGGCAACTCACGTCCTTTTCGGTAGACACTGGCATAACAGGGTGTTACAGACACAATCAGTAACACCCTTGTCAAAGATGCGTTTATCTTCCTAGCGTTCAAGTCCCTGTGAGCCTTATGCAGATCGAAACGCGGGATTTGCCAGCGAAACTACATTGTAAAAAAAAATTACAATTGCAGCAAAACATTATAAGGACTTCACTGATAAAATACTTTAAAATGTTTTTCTACGACAAATTCGTGGTAAAAAAAAACAGTTTGTAAGTAATTTTACCGTGAGGTCATTGTAATTTTTTGCTGCACAACGAATCATTGTAAATTCATAAAATATTTTTTTTCAATGTAGCCAGTATTTCTAAACGTTTCAGAAAATGGTTTGAAATGTGAAATCGTGCATGAAAAGTTGGACAGAACCCATATAAATTCCCAAACCTGCTATCTTTACAATTAAAATATATTTTAATTATTTCACCTATCCCCATCCCCTTTTTTTACCATTTTTGGGTGAACATTTTAACTCCAAATTTACGTATTAGTAAGCAACAATAGGTGCAAGCCTACGTTGAGAAATAAAAAAAATATTTCAATCATTCTAAGTATAATCAATGAAAATAGACTTATTTAAAGATAACGAAACGTTTCTATGTTCCTTGCCAGTGCAATCTCATTTATCAAAGGGCACTTGACACTTCTGAGTTAACAGTACTTGTCAAAGAATCGTTTTGCAAAAAGCTTGACGTTCGATCAGGGGTTAAAGCAAACGAGACTAAGTAATAATTGAATCTCATTTGATTGATAACGAAATACCGCCGAGCGAAGTTGCAATTGTTGTAGTTTCAATATTTTGTTAAATTTTTCTTAACTGGGAGATTTAAATTATATTCTTAACACGGAGATAGAAAATTTTACTGAGACCTGAATTCTGACGGAAGATTGGGACCTCCATCTAAAAGTAATTTTTCATCAGTTTGAAAACTCGAAAAGCTGTAACTATACCTTTTCCTTCCATTTCGAGCAAACTACCAAAACTAAAACCACATTAGCACAATGATCGAAACTTCTTTCTTTAAACCAATTCCACCTGTATCAGAAACACGTTGAATTCGTAAACGCTGACATCTTTAGGGATCCAAAATGGCCTAGAATTCTACACAATTCAATAACTCTAGACAATCTCCATCTTTTTACATATTTCACAGCGTGAGCAAAGGTTCGCTTCGTATCTTAGATCTACAATTTTTCACACTTTCAGAGAAAGCTTTATCTACCTGTCATGAATACTAGAACGCCGCATTTTTTTTCAAGTATTTCTGACGCAGCCATTTTTAACATCTCGTTTCCACTTTTTTCCCATTTTCCCGAAATTATTCTCTTTCCTCGTTCGCTGACGAAAAGCATTTCGTTCTTCATCGGTGTTTAATACTGTTCAAATGTTATGTTAACATTCCCACGCGATAGTCGTGCACAGTGGACACGAAGCGTCTTCGCAATGCCATATGAGGGAACGCGTTCCATTATTCACACCCATACCTGCAAACCAGGAAAAGGTTTATCCCCTTTCGTCCATAAATAATGGAGGGCAGGACCCCCAAAACGGGGAATGACGTCAACGGCATTACAACTACAAACAACTGTCTCTCCCTGCTAGAATCCGATTCCACCGAACAATTAACCAACTTGCTAATTCAACAACTTGCACCTCAACGTCCTACACCCCAATTCGGCGTCCTACTCCGTGACTCCCACTCAAAAGCCTTCCTACCTTGGTTCTCCCCGCAATAAACCCGTTAATATGAATCAACGCTATTGTTTCCAACCAAACCGTTAATAACACATTCAGAAGCAAACACAAACTGGATCGAACTACTAAAATACCATGAACTCGGAGCTACAAAGCACCGCAATTTTTTTTATTAAATTCATTTCTCAAGAAACCAAATCATAAATGCTCACTTAAAATAGAATTACATAAAAAGACGCACAGCGAAAATGGCAGAAAAACAATGGCGAACATAGGAGAATACCGAAATATATGTTTAAAAATTTATTATCCCCCGGAAATTTCATAACCCCTTCCGATTTATGAATTTGTATTATTAGTAATTCACGGATACAGTACTTCGTTACAACAATCCTTCGCTTCAATTATAATGCTAGACGATTTCCCACTTTTTTGCTCCTTACACGTTGTTCTCACTTCGTCGTTAATTTACACACCATACGGTTAATTTACACAAAAGTTCCGCTAACTAACAAGTTATTTGCTCTCGCATTTGAGAATCCATTTCTCTTACGTAACAACTAAAACCATTCACAGTGATGAGGAACTAATACCGCCTTACGCGCGGCGTTTTCCCTTATTAACACTATAACCCCTCCCTGGCTTAATGACTTAATTGCACCGACACACACAAAAAAAGGTTCGTAAACAGTTTCCTACACAGCGGGGGAGAAACAGCTCCATATTCATCATATGAAACTTCGTAATTTATCTGACGTTCTTCACCCCACCCATGCGAGTCCAAAGAATGAGAGAAAAAAATACAAAACCCATCAGCTTCTTGAAAGTGGAAGAATCAATCCATTATTAAAGTTCCATGAGTAGGAAGGGGTGGTAATGCGTGTTGGAGGTAACTAAGTGGTCCGTATGATGTTTACTACGTGTTCGCCGACATATAGAGATAAATAAGTATCCACCTCTTGTAATAAATACAAAAAAAAACGAAGCATCCCTTGGTTTACGCGCTTGGTCGGGGGAAGAAATCTCCTGAGTACAGCGATGAGAAAAAAGCGACAAAGTGGAAGCGAGCCACCAATGGACATTTCACATTTATTTCCCCCTTCAAAAATCGCTCTCCCGTCGAGATCACATTAAAGTTTGGCATATACTCAAAACCGCGTAAACTAGAAAAAATTCGAACCCATAAATACGGCCGACGTGAAGATGGTTAAGTGAGGGAATTACATTAACGTGTTAAGCCTTAATGTGGCGGTGAGAGCATTCGAGTCAGAGATACATTTTCTCCCTTTCTCAACGTCCCTTCCAACGCCCCTTTTCGTTCTTTTTGGGTTTCGGTCACTTTTTGACACGTCTTCTCCCTCACTCACCCTTCCGATATCTTTATTTGTACTGAATCGCTCAACGACTTTTGTTTTGTACTAACTGCCTACACTATGAGAACGTGAGACATGCTTACGTCTTCAAGAGACGGATGACGTTGGCGTCCAGCCCAGGCACGCCACACTTCTCTATGGTGTTGGCGATTGTATTGTCGGGGATGAAGCCGAAAGTGACCAGAAATCAAAAGAACGAGGCCCGAAAGCACACAGAGCACATAGATCTCTTCTTCGTGATATAATTAACGGTCCCGTGTTAGGCTTTCTTGGGCTTTTGGGAGGAGACGACAACGCTCCCCTCTTAACAATACGACAACTCTTTATTATTTCGTAAGTTTACGAAGACAATTACCGTGAAGGTCCTCAAGAAATATTTTCCGAATTAGTTAAACTGGAGGTCTTTCATATAATACACTGTTTTTTTAACTTTTTTTGAGAAACGTTATGGAATTCGTGACTCTGTAATAATTTGAAATATAAGTAAAGTTCCTTAAAAAATGAAACGTAAATTTGAAAATATGAATTGAGTGCAAGGATATAAAAGTCACCAGTCTCTTGCCAAAACTTACACCGTACATTAGCCTACGTACATTTTGTTTCGTGCCACGTGCTCAGCGCAACGGTTGCCAGCCGCTGAAGAGCCCAAAATTCGATAGAGGCTTATATCTGCGGTTTTAAAAATTGAAGTTTTTTGTGTCACAATACGACGAAATTTATTCAGCGTAATTCGACGAGTTGGACTACAATATTTTCCTTTCACAATCTTAGAGAAGAATTACTGCCCTTGGGAAGTCACTAGGAAATAGCATGTTTACCAATCTATAATTCAATGTTTCTTACCGATATTAACGCCGTTACACCCAAGGAAGGCTATATAAAGTGTTCCATCCCGCACGCCACATTTGTTTGTTCTGAGAATTGCCTAACACGCTAGGAAAGGTAACCAGTACCATTATGTATCACGAAGTGAAAACACATCAATACAATTATGTACGACGAAATAATGTGAGGCCGTTATCTAGATCTAGGTTAGTTCTGATAAGCTCTGAACTGTAAGTTCGTCACAGTATACCCGTTAATGTTACAATATTAATATTTCTTTACGACCCGACTCTACTTTTTACGAACGCGATAAATACTCGGCCAAAATCGATACTCTGGGAAGACCTCAATATGACAAATCGATACAGACACCTCCACCAACCAGAGAGCATACAATTCCTATTGCACGAGACGTTTCCTCTAATTTCCAACTTTCTCCATCCAATTAGTCAATTGTAACTCGTACTTCTTTTCACGAAATCTTATTTTCCTACTCTTAAACACAGACGTCCATGGGCAAATTCATGTGTTACGGGAAAAAAGGGAAAAAAAGTCCAAACAAAGCAAACTTTTGTCACTCCATAGTCCCTCGAGCAAAAAAATAAGTAAATAAATAAAATAAACCAACAAGCAAAATAAAGAAGAAATGAACTGAACCAAGACACACAAAGTCCATTGCGCAAAAACGAGCACATGAATAAGCAAAATACAGAAGACATGGACTGAACCAAGACCTTCAATGCGTTGCTATAGTAGTTTCCCTCTTTCAAAAGTACAAACTCACAAAAGCCCACTGATACATTACTGCAAATGGCACTGGTTAGAAAAAAAACTGTCTTCTTTACGTTTCTTTCTGCTTGAAAACGGGGGAAAAAAGTTTTTTCTCTTCGTTTTTGGTTGTATCTCGCTCGTTTTGTGTACACTGTACTCAAAACTGAGAGAAAAATTAAAACGTTTCCTCGCTAGCCTTGGTTACTTATTCGGGATATTTTACGTCTTTTGCTCCAGGTTTTACTGGGACCTGTGTATGTTACTTCTCCTCGTGGCCAACTTGATCATTCTTCCCGTGGCCATTTCCTTCTTCAACGATGACCTCAGTACGCGATGGATTGCCTTCAATTGCCTCTCTGATACCATTTTTCTCATCGACATCGTCGTTAACTTTAGAACAGGTAAGAAAAACGAGCTTAATCTCACATACCATTCATTTCAGCGCTCAATCGGAGAAACCTTGACAACCCTCTGCTCGACTTCAAACTGAACAAGAAAGAAATATAAGAATTACCCATCTTAATTGGAATTTATGGGATTCCTCTGGGATTTATATAACACAGCTCCCCTTATATAACCAATAAATTCTAATGGTTGCACACACAAACCAAAGTACACACAAATGAATGAAATCTACACCTTTTTAACAGTAAACTCCGTGGTGCCTCCGTGGTGTTCGCTGAAGTCGAATTATTCGTGTTAGGGCCCTCGTTACGTATTACAGTTCCGACAAACGCAAAAGACAACAAATTTTGCTCATGTATTTCTACAGCGACTTTTACATCGAAAAACTTTAAAGCTTTGACCTTAAACTTTTAGCTTTAAATTTAACTCTTTTTCTCTTTTTTCTACAGTGATTTTTACATCGAAAAAATTTACAGTTTTAACTTTAAGCTTTCAGCTTTAAATTTAACTCTTCCTCTCTTCGCACGGCATTATGCTACACAAACCTAAGGCAAGACAGGCCAGTCATATTTTCGTTGATTTTATCTTTAAAATATACGAGAAGCAAAGTTCCCCTTTTCTGGCGCCTTGAACGTTGACCTTCAAGCTCTTCTTTCTCTTCACTCAAAATTACATTTTCTCTTGGCACTAAGTGACATTTGCATATGTGCTTACCCCCCGAAGCCTCCAGCTTTCGAATGCTTTAAGCATCTCTCTCATGTTAAGATTTTTGGGCCTCTTGCAAGCTTCCGCTCAGACACATGAGAAGCGTCCACACTTGTGTTCATTAGCGATGGAAGATATTTTTTTTCTCTTTTCTAGCTTGTACTACTACTTCAGCGGTAATTACTTCAGCTCTTCCAAGAGAATTATGTCGTAGCTAAGCTGATTTACACTTATGAGAACTTTTCCCACTCGGTACGAGGACTGGAGAAGTTTCGAAAGACTTGTTTAGGTGCTTAATACACTTTGGTTTCACTTTCAAAGTATAATTTCAGTTGCAAAACTATCACTTGTAAATGTACACGCCAAGCACATAAAAAAAGAACGCTTGTCAACACGGACTACCCGCGTAAAACGAGGTCTAATAGCCCTTCGCCTAGATACTTAAATGCTGTCACCGCGTAAAGCGAAGGCATACTCTATGACAAAGAGTTTCATTCAAATTGCTCGTTGTTACTTCTGTTTCACTTCTAAATCAGATGTAGAAAAAGCTGGTTGAAACAACAGAGAACTCGGGGAGCTCATTAGAACATGAGGACGGTGAACAAGCGTGGGTTCTTCAAGCTCAGAATAAACTGATCGATAGTCTAAGGTGAAGGTTAGGACGTCAATCTCTGCATGTCAAAAAGTATGCAAAAGTCACGAACGCCGAAAACTCGTATTCTACTTGACAACTAATTATCTCGTCTTTCTTGTTCGCTATTCCACTGTTATTCTTTTCTCCTTTGGCTTCGGTTTTCCACCATTTGGATCAGACGGAAAAGTACGAAAATCAATACAATATCTCTAGCGAAAACCGAAGATGAGCATCGGGACATCGTACTCGACAAACATTTCACTTTCGTTCCGCTGAACAACAATTTCCGCGTTCAGATTCAGACCACACTTAACATTTTCTAATAACATGCAACCATGGCATGCCAGAAATATACAATGAGCAGCTATCTAGAATTCAAATTACTGGAAAGCCTTTGTTAAGCGATAAGCTGGAAAATAAAGCTGTGAAGACATTTCAAACGCTTGACCGTTACAGATAGATCCGCCACCTAGTGAGGAGTGCAGTCACGTGTTCAATCATTTAAAACGTAGTTCAGCGCGCACATAGAGAAGGTTCAAATACCGTCAAAGCTCCTTATTCGCGGGGGTTACGTTCCGGACAAAGTCCGCGAATATGGAAAACCGCGAATGTGGAACGGAAATTGACATTGAAAGATAGGGATAAGTTCCGAAGTTATCTTAAAAAGGCAGTTTGTAGAAGAAAATTTATTTTTATTTTATCTATTTACCCCCAAAAAATCACTTGTCGGCTGCTGTATTTATTGTCTTAAAAATCCTAGTGATTTTTGCTTGTTTAGCAGCTTTTGACATGTGGGTTAACTCTGACTGATACTCAAGCACTGCGTCATCAATTTTCTTTTAAAAATCAAACTTCTTTCCATCGAAAGATCATTGTTGATAAAATATTCGCAAGGCTAATGAGCAAACTTCAAACCATCTGTCAGGCTTTTAGAGGTCCAGTTTGTCTGATCTGTGCTGTCTTCGGTCTCATCTTCTACAGAGGGTTCCTTATTTAACACGAGTTCCAAATCAACCTCGATTTAGGTCTTCTTCTTGAGATTCTAACAATGCCTCGACGACGCATGGTTGCGAATTTTCAAAGCCATCTCGCCCTATGCTGTTTGCTACGCAAACAATATCCTCGGTAATTTCCTAAGCATGCACAGCTTCTTCGTTTATTTCAATCTTCCATCCACACGCCCAGTGCTGCTTCCATTTTTTCAATGGCGGGATCACGCACAACTTTCGAAGATAACGAGGTCGAAGCTATGGAATTCCCGATTTTGTCTTCCAACTTTTGTATGAACCTTACTGTTGATTCATTGACGTTTAATGAATGTGCAACAGAAGCAAAGGACTCCCCAATACATAAGCGATCGAGCATTTCTACTTTTACCTGAAGTGGCAAAACTTTCCTACGGTTGGTTCCCTTTCCTTCTTCTTTACTCGCCATAATGATAGGATTGGGGCAGAAATTAATAGAGAAGAATAGCAAGAACACTGATTCTGAAATATTAAGACACGTACTGAAGCACAAGTTGATTGCGAACGTTGTGTGTACGCGCTACGAACAGTCGTGGAATGGGATTTCGCGGACTTAACCCGAGAGCGATGCCAGGTTAACCCGCGCCGTCCGCGAATAGCGAATTTTTTAGCCGCGAATAAAGAGATGCGGTCACAAAAATTTCCCCCGCGAATACTGCATCCGCGAATAATGAACTTTGACTGTATGGTATTTCTCCAACAGCTGGTATTGAGACCAGTAAGAATTAACGATATGTACGTACCTTTGCTTTGTTTCAGGTATCATGCAACAAGACAATTCCGAGCAAGTAATCCTGGATCCAAAATTAATCGCCAGACATTATCTGCGCACATGGTTCTTCCTTGACCTCATCAGTTCCATCCCTTTAGATTATATCTTTCTCATCTTTAATCAAGTAAGAGGGGTAAATATAACCATTTCCTACCCTTTTCCGAACTTCAATACTTCGTTGTGACATCTTTCCCTTACAAAACATTCTTCCATCGCCTTGACTTTCCGCACGTTTCACTTACAACAAGTACTAGTTTGGGGCACGCCCTATTCTTTCTCACCCTTTCACTTACCCATCTTTACCATATTAATGGCTTAACTGCACCGTTTTCCATTTTTCTCCTCTTCAAACTTCGCATTATTTTCCCGCCCTTTTATCCTTTGTTCCCTTGCCCGCCCTTTTTCCCCTTTGTTCCCACTTTCCCGCTCTTTTCGCTCGACCACTAACGCTTCCCGCATCTTTTGCCAACATTAACCAAACGAGCATGGATATGGTAAAAACCTTCCTAACAAAACTAATGCAGTCTTTTTATCTTCCCCCTTTTCGGTCCGTTCGCCCATGCCATTTCAGGATTTCAGCGAAAGTTTTCAAATTCTCCACGCGGGACGAGCCCTGCGTATCCTTCGTTTGGCCAAATTGCTAAGTTTGGTCCGATTACTGCGACTGTCCCGATTAGTTCGTTACGTGAGCCAATGGGAGGAAGTTTACGTAAGTTTGAAACTCTTGTTTTTCCAATTCCTCTCGCTTGGTTTTGCCCCTCATCCCTTCCACAAGTTGGGTACGTTCCGAACGCGTTCCCCCATTCATTCCCAAACGAACATTAATCAGTTTACAACAGCCCAACTTTGACTAGAGCGCCAAGTTCTATCTCCCAATTGTACCACTTAAACAAAGTTGGGCCCCCGAAAACCAGTTTTCCTTTTTTCGGACCTCAGATTGCTCTTATCCCCTCCCCCACCCCGCCGAAAATTTCTTCTCGAAGGTTCGCATGGAGTTGCATTGTCCAGAACGTTCCTAGAAGTCACATTTCTTTAACTCCTTCTGCCCCCTGGGGGCATTTATCCCTTTCTCCGCCTCCTCAACAGAAGAAATGTGGCTTTTACGATATTTTGAATGGGTAGCCGCAACGCTGTGATCGTTAGTTTTCTTTGAAGTATTGGATGTTACGCCTAGCTATGGAATGTCCGTCTTAGAGATGCACTTGTCTTTGGCTGCCTTGCTGACATGGTAAAAGCAACGCAACTGAACCAAGTAGAAAGTTATTCTCCCACCACCAAAAAAGAAGAAAAAAATTAACAACTTCCCAAATAACAACTTTAGTTGTTCATAACCTCGTCGGAGGTTTAAGACAGCGACTGGCTCAGATGATATACGCAGTAATGGTCTTTTGCGCCAGTTACGGCCAGTTAGTTATTCTTCAGCTTGTGTCTCATGAAAAACAGCCATTTTCCTAGCAAAGTTTATGTTACGGCTGAGTCAAATACCACATGACCTAGTTGGAGAAAACAAATTAAGTCTATGTTGCCTTGTAAAGATTGTTTTAAAAGTACGCTTATCTCCTAAGTCGTTTTGAGCGCGAAATTTATTTGGAAAATTTCCCCTGGGATGTTGCTTACATTCTACACGCTAATCTCCTAATTACTACGGAAATTCTGCAATTCCCACGAGGTACATTTAGAAAATATTGACTAACTTGTGGGCTAGAGACTGGTCGCGGTAAATTTCCACATGAAAACGAGTCAGAATACAACTCTAATTTACGATTATGGGAACAGCAACGAACAACCGGCAAACTTGCGAGGACAAATTCGGAAAAAAGCTCCGCCCATGTAACACACGCCCTTGCTACATGTTTCGAACTGAAACGCAAAGAAAAATCCGGCTAAATGAGTCTGAGAAATTCAACAACCACCACACTTAAGTTCTTTGGCACCATTTCACTCTCCTTTAAACTTGTTTTCGCCTTGGGGCGGAGATTTCATCCCCATTGTCCAACCATGGAGAGCTAGGAACATGTACAGTTGGCTCTTACATATAAAATTACAATTTACCGCAATTTTAACTCCAAATTTCGTACGTAATTACCAACATTTCCGTTCGCAAGAGATTATACCTCATTTGTCCTCAAAATTCTCGTTCAAAGCCCAATGTTCACCGCTTTGTGGTTCCCTCGTTAAAGCATAAGTCCAGCAAAAAAGGACGGTGGCCAGATTAGTTTGGCTATGACACGGTTCAGTACACGCTGTCGACCACAAAAACGTCAACACTATGTTTTGCGTCCCATCACAGCTTATAGAACACTAGATTATCACGTGCGAAACTACCGCGTGGGTAAGTTTTTGCTCTACTAATGAAAGTTGCTCTCTTTCCTACCAGAAAGGTAATAAAAACGAAACCAGATAGAGGAAAAAAATATCGGAAACTTTAACATTCATGGAGGTCTGCTAAAGTTCCTCTCGGTTCTTGAAATGGTTAAGTGAAAGAGTGCTTTACTACAAAAACAACTAAACAAACGCAAAACAGTGGAGAAAAATTGCTTCCAACTTTCGTTTTCAGAGGTGTGCGCAATATTTGCGACACCTGAAACATTTGTTCAAACGATTTTACCACCTTCCTTCCAATTTTCTTTGCTCAATGGCGTCAACAGTGATGAAAATCGCAAAAAAAAGAAAAAAACGTTACTCTTTCGTTTCTCTACCCATAATTTTTTCTCGGTGACTATTTTTTCTTCCTCTTTAAAGCCAGAGAACAGAGAAAGGGAGCCAGTAAATTAAGTTTCTTTTATACTTCGTCGAACCCATTTTTCATCCTTGAAAAGAACGCAACCGCCTTTCTATTCACGTTCACACAAGAGTGTACGAGATAACAACAGTAAGAATGGCAAACTGGTCGTATCACTGATGCCGTCTTTTCTTCCTTATTTTGCATGAATCGTTCCAAGATAAAAAAAGGGTCATTGTGGATTTTTTTCTGGCATTGGGCCTAAATCTACACTTCCTACATCTTCTTCTCTTTGTCTTGTCCCTCAAAAACATCCCAAAGGGAGACCTTAAGGAACAAAAACAGTTGCATAACATTACCAAGCCTAAAAAAAATAATCATGGGTAGGCTTTCCGAAATCCGTTAAACTTTGACACACAGAATCTTGGGATGGGCGCCAATTGTTTTCCCTCTCTTCATTGTCTTCGCTTTCCCCCTTTTTGAATTACTATTAGTAATCAAATCATTCTTCTTTTATTCCTTCATCAAAATTTCAAAGAACTTATTTGTAGCTTTTAAAGTTAACTTACTCTGGGCTCAAAGAAGCACTGCCGGGGTTTCTTTAATTAAAACCACATTGGGATGACTATAACAGTACAACAAAGTGTACCTTGACATCAACCGGGGTCTTGAAGTCCTACAAAGAGAAAATTCGTTGAGAAGAGTTATCAAACTTGGCGAAAATTCTAATTAAATACAATTAATAGCACATACTAGTACGATGGGACTCACTTCATACAAGCCGAATGAACTAAGAAGATTAAGTTAGTTGTATAAGAACTTTTGGAGCCTAAACCTAGTTGGGTATCCTTCATCGAATATTACACGTGCTTCCAAAGAATAAGTTTCTCCCAACACAAGCGATCCCTTTGCTAGGTCGTAAATGAGACGGTCGATGTTCGGCTTTAAAGATTTATGTGCAGGCTTTCAATGGGTACACTTACCACGGATATTATGGAGAAGTTGGTCGTAAATAACGGTGTGTTTCCTAAAAACCCAACTGCACTGATAATCTACACTAATTAGCACTGTTTACGGAAGAATTCTTAATACAGTTTAGCGGATGGTAAAGGATTGCGTTACTGTTTTCATAACAAACACGCGCGAAACAGATAACTGAACTGCGAAACGTCACTGATCTTGAGAATTTTTCTAAAAAAAATTCATGCAGAAACTCGCTACCTAGTTCAGGTTTAAGCTTTTTAATGTATTTGAGTTTTTCAGGAATGCAAACTTAGATTTAAACTTATGTTTGCTTGAGCAATTAGAAAATACACAGAAAAAATCCAGACTCCTTAACATTATCAGTTCTCGGTTTAATATCGTCAGTGAAACTTACCAGCGTAAGCGCGGGGATTTTGAATCAGCCAGCTATCAGTGGGATGCGCGGGAGATAAAATGTTAGTAATAATTTGTAGCCGACTTGGGCCTGTTTCCACTAGACACAAGACCTTGCGGTCTTGCCTGACTTACGCCTTTATTACTTGCTAAAACACAAGAACCATTATTGCTTTCTATGCCTGTCTTGTGATGTTCTTTTGTCGTCGAAGTAGGCCTTTGCAGCTTTGCATTATACATTCAATTTCATGGAATATATCGTTTAATCAGGTGGACTTTTATTGTTAAATTGCGTTCAGTTTCCTCGGAGCACAAAAACAATCTGATATTTTCCCTTTCACGCCATTATCACTAGGGCTAGCCGTCGTCGCCCGCGTTTCGTTCATTAACAGTTGCATGAGAAATAACATAAGATTCATTAAATAAACAAGGAAGTTCCTTCTTATTGACTGCAACGAAACAACCATACTATTTAAATTGTTCAGTTCGTTCCTTCCTATATGGTTTAACTTCGCTAAACCCTCATTCTTATGTATTAACAATGCAAGTTGCTTTTCGTCGTCGAAATGAGACAGTTTGGAAGACTGTCAAACTGATCTTGCATCCAACATTCTGCGTCTATAACTTCGTTTAGCGGAAACTGCCACAAAAAGCGGAAGATTTGAACGCGAGAGGTGTCAAAGGATAAGAAACGCTCCCTAGAAAGCATTAAACAGTAGAAGAAAAGATAGTTGAGAGCGTAGGTGTCGTAGAATAGTTTGAATTTATACTAAAGGGGAAAATAGCTTGCTTTTGAATGCATTTTCATAGTCTTCCCCATTGTGAATCCTGAATTTGTATTCTGCGTCCCTTTCACATATGGAACTTTCTGGCTTGTTGTTCTCTTCGCTTTCCGACTACGTTTCTCGACTAACGGAGAATGGAAACCACCACTTGACACCTTTATTTTTTCCATTTTCCTCTTCGTTTCACATTATTATGCTTGATTTGTATTGCTCACGTGTCTGCTGTTTTACATAAATCCATATTGCTCTTTCCCTCTATCCTTCACATGTTCGGTGTTGTGCAGATCCTTCAGAAGCTGCAAAAAAAGCGCACAGAGAGAAGAGCCAGGATGAGCTCGGAAAAGAAGCCCACTCACAACAAAAATTCCTTAATCTGGAAGGTAAAAAAATGACCCAAAGAAAAACCCAATGCCTGAACATTGTTTTGACCTTTAAAGCTGTATGAAATCAATATGTTCACGCTCTTTCTAAATGGTAACACCCTGCCCTTTGCTTTCGGCTATTTGGAATGCCTTTTCCTTTTTATTTTTTTTCATTTTTGTTTTACAATAAATCTGGGCTTAATTTTTTTCTCCAGTTTAGTTTTCCAAGCACGCAGTCCCACCCTTTTCTGTTAGCAGCTATTAAATGTGCTTCTTTGGCAGCCATTGTTATGGATAGAGAGTAGAACGAAAGATCGGAAAGTTCAGGGTGCGACTAATCTTGGAGAAACACTTCGAATTTCTCCTTTTGCAAAAAAAAAGTCATCCAGGTCTGTTGTTTACATGAACAGTGACGGCGTGAAGATCATTTCCATAGGTTGATGTATTTTTTTCCTGTTATGTACAGTAGACGAATCCAGCATGTGATCTCGAACTTGGCTGTGTTTTGATGAGTTCAGTTAGCAATTCGATGTTTCTTGTTAGAACTTCCATAAAGCGCGCCAAAAGAAAAAGCGGAAGATGAAGGAATATATCGCTACATTTGCTTGCTGGGGCGGGACGATGCAACTCCGTCTTCCGTTGTCACTCTCATTTATATTTTATTTATTTTTTCACTTTTCGTAACCTTTTCATTTTAAGCTTTAGTTCCTCCTAAAAACACAGCCGTAAGTTTGGGCTCTTTTACTAAACATCATGACGCATTAATGTTCATTTTCCAAGACGTTGTACGAAGTTGGTTATAATATAATAAGACCAGGATCTTGTCCTAGTTTTTGAATATGGCCAGCGTCTTCATGCGCATCTTCAATCTCATCTGCATGATGCTGCTCATCGGACACTGGTAAGTGCATTAGAACATCCTTTCTTCTCTGAATTACGAACCGCAAAATGTAACAAGTAGAAACGAAACAACAAAGACAACTACGCGCTTGACTGTCATAGGCAAATAAGAGCTCTTCTCATAAGCTTACTAAATGAGTTTAGCCTCATCTAATTACCTTTCGTATGACGCGAACATTACAAATAGCAATATGAACAAATTATCCTTGTGCATAAAAATTATGTAATAGAGAATGCGGCGGAAATTATTTAATATTACCAGTTTTAACGTTGTCGGATTCGTTTTGTCTCGGCCAATTGCAAATTGGGCTTGATCATTATGATTCCATTTAATATATATGACACTTGATGGGAAATTTAGGAGCGGATGTTTGCAATTTCTGGTGCCAATGCTCCAAGGTTTCCCGCCCAATTCGTGGGTGGCTATCAACGAACTTCAGGTTAGAACTTTATTAGCTTTCGGCAAGAGTGAGAGTGTTATCTTAAAACGGAGTGCTTTTAGGAGGCTTTTTGGCTGGAGCAATATTCCTGGGCGTTGTTCAAAGCAATGTCCCATATGCTGTGCATAGGTTACGGGAGATTTCCTCCGCAGTCATTAACAGATATGTGGCTCACTATGCTCTCCATGATATCCGGCGCCACATGCTACGCCTTATTTCTAGGCCACGCTACAAACCTCATCCAAAGCTTGGATTCTTCCAGACGGCAGTACCGGGAGAAGGTAACTAATCCTGCCATCTGGGTCTGGCATGTTCGAGCGTTTAGTCTTCGTTGACCTATACCGTAGTTCGTTTACCTCTTTGTTACGTATTCGTTTATCGCGCATTAGTTCCATCTGTGAACTCAAGCCTGGCAAAGCTAATGGAAATGAATGTGTCTGGGGATCTTAAAACCCGAAAAAAAAGAAAAAAAATTCACAACACCTAAAGCACCAAAACACACGCTTAAGCTTTTTTTTAAAAAAAAATAGCATGAATATCTGGAATTTCTTATTAGACGTTTACACCAGTACGGACCCTGGGATATTTGCTCTGGTAACCGTCGAGTGATTGCATGCCTTACACGGAGAATGTTGGTTATGTAGCAGCAGCCAGCATGTTGGACACCGCTCTGCACTTTTTCCAACATTAAATACGCCCTTTTGTCTTTGTTACCTTGACCTGCAGTTGAAGCAGGTGGAGGAATACATGGCCTACCGAAGATTACCCCGGGATATGCGCCAGCGAATCACCGAGTACTTCGAACATCGTTACCAAGGCAAATTCTTCGATGAGGACGCCATTCTTGGAGAGCTGTCCGAAAAATTACGAGCCGTAAGTCCTTATTCTTTTTCACCATTTTTTTTTGGCATCTTTGGGTTGTAAGTCGACATGGAATGTCTAAGTACGTGTCAGCTAGTGCATTTCCGATGTTCCCTGACTCTCTTCCTCGAGCTCTGTGTCGGTTTTATCCTGTTTGGGCTTAGACCCGATCAATGCGTATTGATTGGCTTACAGCCAAAGCCAGTTCGCCTTTCATGTAGCTATTCCACCCCCGGGACATGATACTCAAGTTACTGTGCCTTACAGACCAGCAAAGCACAGGCATACATTAGTGGACACTCACCCCTGTAGGCAAGCTAATTAGATCCCTGGATTCAACAGCAAACCACCAGGCGTGAAAATAAGCAAAGTAATAAAACTGTGCGACTAGACCGTAAGGAAGAGATAACGGGTGGTGTAAAAACTAAATTGGATGTCGAAATGTGAAAGTAAACCTCATAAACCTCACAACAAGGGATAATTCCTCTTTACATAAAGACCGGAAAGACTTTAACGCCACCTGGTCTCTGCCTAAAACCAGAGGACGCGCTGGGAATCTAAGCGTCATTATAGCACGCCATCTTGTGGGCGACGAGACGACCTTAAACCATCTTAGACCTCACATTATAGTCGTTTATTATGAGACGCTCGCTTCTTTAACCCATCACAGTCTTGTATACCCTGTTTCCTTGAATCGATCCGCATATACAACATGATACTCCAAAACAGGGCAGCACCACATTGTACGTTGCGAGGAAGGGGGGGGGACAGGGCAAGCAAATTTATCTTGCGCCGCATGTCACGACCAAAAAGTCTTAAAAGCCGTTCAAACCATCTTTCGTCTGAATTTCTTCAAGCCTTTCGAAACGCTTGCATATACAGACATACTGCCCATTCGAAGCAACTGGGGCTGAACCAATAATTTACGTTTCCCTTTTAAGGACGTCATCAATTACAACTGTCGATCCTTAGTAGCGTCGGTACCGTTTTTCGCTAATGCTGATCCCATGTTCGTCTCTGATGTTGTCACCAAACTGAAATACGAAGTATTTCAGCCAGGTCAGTACTCCACGCTCAATTAACTCCGAATACTACTTCCGCTGTTTAAAGAATCATAGCCGTACAGTGAAGTTCCATTTCGCGCGAAAATATTCATCGCGCGGGATGAAAATGTCTCATCTAGTTTAAGTTAGTTCTTAAAGTAGTTATTAGATTCTGAATATCTATATTGAGTTCACTATGAGAATATATTAATTGCGGGGGATGAAAATGTCTCATCTAATTGAAGTTAGTACTTCAAGTAATTGTTAGATTCTGAATATGTATACTCGATTCACTATGAGACATGAGTAAGACAAAGATAGAGAACACATCCTATACTGAGGGTATCTGGATTAGAAACTGGGAATTCAGTAATAATTCTTAAACAGTAATGTAGTAGATTTCTTTAAGTATCGTACTGTGAAAGTATCGTAAACAATCTAAGTATCGCACAAGAATCACATGCCACGTGTTGAAAAATAATTCTAGGATTTAGTATCAACCACTTGAAAAATCTGGCGTTGTTCGTTACAGGCGATATTATCATCAAAGAAGGAACGATTGGTACGAAAATGTATTTTATCCAAGAAGGCATTGTTGACATTGTGATGAGCAATGGTGACGTGGCCACCAGCCTTAGTGACGGATCGTATTTTGGAGAAATTTGTCTTTTGACCAATGCTAGACGAGTGGCTTCCGTACGGGCCGAAACCTATTGCAATCTCTTTTCCCTTTCGGTGGAGCATTTCAACGCCGTACTCGACCAGTACCCGCTAATGAGACGCACCATGGAGAGTGTTGCAGCAGAAAGGTATAGACATGAACCCACCCGTCGAAACAATAAAGAAACTCAATCCTGTGTGTTTTATCTCCCATGTACTGCTTCGGTAATAGGCTCAACAAGATTGGCAAGAATCCCAACTTGGTATCCAATCGCGAAGATTTCCAGAGCGATTGCAAAACAGTCAACGCCATCGTGAACGCCCTCTCGGTGCAAGCCGCGGATCCCACGAGCTCCGAAGAGTCCATGAATCACAGTGAAGGACTCCATCGCCGCACTTCAGCTTCAGCTCACGACCTCAGTATGGGCCTCTTCGCCGCCACCTCGTGTTCGCTCTCGCCACCCATGGCCGGCCTCCCGCGCCCGCGGTCAGAGCACAACTTCTTGGCCGCGGCAGTTGCCGCTGTCGCGGCCGCGGCAGTCGCCGGCGGGCCCGAGTTAGGCGAGCGTGTCAGCAGAGTGTCCATGCAAAGAGGCGGACATTTGTTTCCCTAACAGAGTCGCCATCATGCGATGACTACCAGAAAATGGAAATGCGTGATTGATAAGGCGTGACTGGAAATCATTTCTCCGTGGAGAAAGACAGAGCCGAGTTTGTTTTCTTCATTTGGGGCGAAATGAGTGGAGGAAATTCTCAAACGGAAGAAATATGGCGTGACTCAGGGCTGGCCATCACAGCAATAAACGTTCACCGAGTGGTTTTTGGCAATGTTCACCCGTTCGCACACTTCTGCTTCTAACAGAAAAGTTCCCAGTCCCTTCCCCCATCCTCGATGAAGCCACTCCCCTTCCTTGCGTCATGATTTCTTCCACAAACTTTTACTTCTTCTTGGTTCAATTGTTCAACATTTTCGAATTACTTGTTCAAATTTTCGTGCATAAACACCCACGTTCTCAGGTAATTGCTCCCCTTGGATAATTCTTTTTGTCCATTTTCAAAGAAAACATTTTGAAAAAATCTTACCGACGCCGAAATACCCATCGATTTTTTTCATTCTTTTTTTTGGTTGGAAACCATACGTTAAGTGAATCCCAGAACGCTGCTCTGAGTTAGACGGAAATGGACGAAACACTACGTGATAGCCTACATGTTAACACAGAAAGCTATAGATTTCGCACAGATTTTTTTCTCATTTCTTCGTAGCGAGGAGAAATCTTCACACGCTCAAATACCCTGATCTCTCGTAGCTAAAATCCCCCTACATCTGTACTTTCATTAGTTTTAAACCTTCTTCCCCTAAGATGAACAACACCAATGAATCAATCCTTTAACTGCAAGGAACAATAGAAACACGTTGTCTCCCCCAGTAACGGCTCTCTTAGAACTATAATTTAGTACAATGTTAACTCTAGTCCACTGATCCTGTTAGAAAGAGCGAAAACACGCTTCGGTAGGGGAGTTATGGCTCCTGGTCCTTGTTGCCTCTTAGTGATATAAAAAATTTCTTCCTTTGGTTTAGAAATTCCTGTGGGTTTCGAACGATTTTATGCCGTTCAGAAAGTTTAAACCACACAACCGATTGAGCGCTTTCCCAATCTTTATACAAATACTCTATGAAGATTTTGTGCGCATCCTATAACGTGTAGACGACAAAAAAAGGCATCAAAGGTGGCTAGAATCGTTCGAAGTCTTTAAGGGAGATGATTTGGTTGATTTCGCCCCTTCTCAACACGTGATTAACGCAGCATTTCCCCAAATTCTTTCGGTTTGAGCAGTGTTTTATTTATTTTCGGAATAAAAGTAGTCGAACAATGGATTTGTGGGATTGTCCAAAACCAAGTCCTGTAGTGATTCAAATTTTAAAACTTTCTTAGAAACGGGGGCAGCAGCTTTGGTAGATCTGTGCCATTTTAGAACGTTGTTATTGCTGACCTTGCGATAGGGTCGTATTAGTGATAGGAAAATTTCAAAGAATGAGAACAGTGACAGACACGTACGAAATGTTTTAAATTTCCAAGAATGGGAAGCAAAAAAAATCAGAGATGGTGGTTGATTTTGTGAATGTACATAAAAGCCTCTGAACACGGATAGAAACAATAAATATCAGTATTTATATGCGCTACTGTCTTCAATTCTTTTCTCATATCAAGAAATGAACTAATTCGATCACAAAATGAGAACTGTTGGTTACTTAATATTTTTTCATTAAAACGTCGTTAAAACACATTTTCTAGACAATATCTAACATTTCCAGCGGTTTGACGGCATTAACCACCCGAAAGAATTGCCTCTCTGAAACTGTAACTAGTATTTCTGCAGAAATATCAAATACATGGCACTGCTGTGAGACTAATAGCACCATCACGAGGAAAATCGGTTAAAAGCTAATGGTTTGCATGACAAATTCTTGCGCTTTGCAGATACGGCGATATTACTGTCATTCAATTTATTACTGCATTGTAGTTCCCAATTTCACTGGAATTACAAGGGAACAGAAAACCAGAAGAAAAAAATCTCAAACTTCTTCGAAAGTGACGTCCACGTAATTGTCCATCGATTCCAATTGCCGATCCTCCTCACGTTTCAGCAATTCCAGTTCAACCCGTGTCGGTAAACCAGTCACTAAACGAAGATAAATGAAAGTTCAAAGTTGAACTTGACCAAAGGTCATGTAATTACACTAGGAAGCGAACAGAGAGTTTATCTCGTGGTAGCAGGGAGCAGACACACGCTTTTTCTCCCCGTCACCATTTTTTTATTTTGCTTCGTTTTTATTTCTTACCGTTGACAGATTCCCGCAGCGTTTGCAATTTCTTCTGCCGGCGTTTGGCCTGCAGCGTTTTCTTCTCTTGCTGCTGTGCTTTAGTCTCCTCTTTAAAGACAAAGCGAATTTGCTCCATGGGGATCTCTTCATGCTTCCGCAATAAATAGAGAAAAACACCCCCAGTAGTGCGTCTTCGCGAACCATCCTGAAACCCCAGGGGTTTGAAGCAAAGCGAGCGAAGAAAGAAAGAAAAGACTACAGTAAGTTGTAACTCACAACCAACCTCCTATCAAAATCAATGGCTGGATCTTTGTTTTTGTTTTTACTTGAGAAACACGGGATAAGGCAAAGTTTTCTTTCACTAGGGGTTGAGAGAACGAACCCCACGGACATTTTTGTGTGACATTTTCGAGCAATACCCAGAAGAAAAATTTGACTTGATTAAAACTTGCTAAACGAGCGAATATTCAGAATTTTGAAAGAAAATTCTTACTTTGTGTTTTCTTGAGAAGATTTGATCACTTACTTTCGCTAAGATCCTTCTCTTACTTACTTATCCCGCCAGATTTATGTTTACTAAATGAGACGGACTTACCAACACCATAATACCGCCCATCTCTTCAACTTCTTTTGTCTCTTCAAATAACTTAATAGCCATTTCTTTACCAATTGTCTGCACCACCCTCACTGGAAAGAAAAGTACAGGCAAAAATAGATACAGAAATGCAACGGCGATAAGTTCTAGTATAAATCTGCGGAGGAAAAAGGAACTTATTAAGTAACAATAGATATATTTACACAATGATAAAAAAAACTTCATTAAATATTAAAAAATTTAAACTTATTTAGAATATTTCAACATTTATCACAAAACTCAAAGAAAAAATCCTTACGAATTAAATCCGATTTATCTTCATACAACTTCTTGGCAATATCTCGTGCGATATCTTCTTCAGGTGAATCAAGTGTTACTTGTAAAGTTTCAAGAATGCGGGTGGGTTTTTCATCCTGAGGGGAACGTTTCCGCAACACGTCCCGACCTCGTTTACGTGAGGAACGCCTATCGTTCAACTGTATGGGCTGTCGAATGGGTGGTTCGTAACTTTCTGGCTCCTCATCATCTTCTTCGCTTTCAGATCGCTTGTTATGCAATGCCATCGCCAACCTAGGCGACGAAAAAATAAAAAATTAATAATAAAAATAAAACAGAAAAGCGAACCAGACGTACAACAGAGAATATTTATCCAGTTTTTTTGGAAAACCCTTATAAACCATACCGGTAGTCGTAGGACTCGACACTGCGAGAGTTGTCCAACTCCGATAAACTGTTCAGGCCGGACCCTTTGAACTCTTCTGAAAGGGTTTGTTCCGCTAACACGTTCCCCCAGACATTGCGCTTTTTCCTGGCTTGCTCCAGAGGGTTTATGAACGTCTTGGCCGAAAGACTATTTCCTACATGCGTCTTCTTTTGCCGTTTCCCACTACCAAACCGGTTAAAACCGTCTTCATCTGAACTGCTGGAGTCCTCGTTGGCCGATGGCCCGGAATCAATGTTATCTGGCTCCACCGTTGCAGACACCGGTTTAGGCTGTGCCGGCCTTTCTAGCGCTTCATACGGCTCAATCTATTCAGATACCATTATAATATGTGACACAGGAAAATCAACTAGTCAAGACCGTTAATACAACACTGTTCATGTGAAACTGGCGCGCTACGATTCATTTTCTTTTGTGCTACGTAGTGGTTCGTTATGAACCTACGGCCCGAAAAAGTTGGGACAATTAACTTTATTTCCAAGGCACCCAGTCCCAGTTTCTTATGCACAATAATGCATTGACATTTTACAACTTACTTCTTGGGCTCCTCCGGTTGTGGATGAATCCGAGATTTCGCCCTCTTCCAGGTCTGACATTTCTCTTGAGGCTGTAATTATATATTCACTTGTACTTACTTTAGCATCACGTTCCTTCTGCACTGGAAAATCAGGGATATACACACTTGTTTACTTTTCACGTTTGGCGTTTTGTCTCAAATCCACGCTAATGCTGTCTTTCGAATAGAGAAGTTAGAACATTGTCTCTAATTGTAGGTATTGAAGCCCTGGGGGTGGGACTTAAATCTTGGACGCCTCTGTGCGTTCTGATTCAAACTTGTAGCGCCAGAGTTGCAAGTCGTTTGTTGATGTGAGTTTAAAAAATATTTTGTAACAAATAAAATATTTAAAAATGTCAAATAACGAAGAAAGTCCTGATCCGAAAGCGAATGAAAAAGCCGGTAAAGTGCGAGAGGTAGGTAGCCTAGCGGTATGGAGTCTTTCGTCGTGTAAACCCGGTAATTGATTTGATTATTCAAATTAATTTGCCCATTGTGGTATTCAAAAACGAAAAAGTTTTTTTATTTTTCTATGTAAAGGATTCGGTGTGGACCAGTTGAGAGACGGGTGTCACGATACATACTGGCAATCTGATGGCCAGTTACCTCATCTAGTTAACATCCAGTTTAGACGTAAAATGACCATCCAAGATATCTGGATTTACGCTGATTACAAAGCTGACGAAAGTTACACTCCCAGCAGGTAAATATAGAAGCAGTACCTTAGTTATGTTCAGGATAATTACTTGTGTTTTTGATAGAATCTCCGTAAGAGCAGGTACGAATTTTAGCGATTTACAAGAAATTGAAGTGGTTGATCTTACGGAGCCCTGTGGTTGGGTTGTCATTCCTTTAAAGGACATTAATGAAAAGCCTATCAGAACTTTTATGATTCAAATTGCGGTACTCAGCAATCACCAAAGCGGTCGGGATACTCACCTTAGGCAAGTCAGGATTCATTCGCCAGTGAAATACTTCATGGCTGCTGTGGATGACTTTCAAAACATGCGCTTCACCAGTAATGAACTGAACCAATTAAGTAGCATTCGCTAAGATTTGTTTTCATGTTGTTGTAATTATATAAGTGTGTAATGATACTTATTGGGAAGCGCAAAAATTGAACGTGGCTTAAAAATGTAAAATTTTCTATCATACAAAATAAAAACTTTCTCGAAGTATTACTGAAAATGGGTAAGCACGGCTGCAGGACAATTAACCACTTAAGGTATGGAATCATCAATTAGCAGAAGCCTAGCATAGCATCGTTGTAAAAAAAAATCCTTAAAGGCGTCCAAATATTTGTACAGGAGGAATAGTTCAATTCCTATAAGAAATTTCAGCGAATGAAAACATTTGTAGTTGCAATAATTCGTGAATGTGTACTCCATGGCTGGAACAACCTGTTACACCTATTCGCTCTGAATTGTCGAGTATTTGTCGCACGCTTAACGGCCCTCGTGTTACGCGATAACTATTCCGTAAATTTTCTTCGCCAAACCCGTCTTTTCCGGTTCTTGCAACGTAATACGATGCACTGTACTGACGATTAGCGTTTTTTTAACTATGAGAAATATACGGCTTGCAGTTATACAATAATCAAGCAGAATTAAGTTTACGTTAGGTACTTAAGAACCCGAAACCCTTTCAATTCATACATTGTTTTCAGATAAGAATTTCAGAATGTGCACAGCTCTCGAATAATAATTCAATGCTTGTAAGTTTATTTCGTTAACTTCGTTCTGCGTCTCTCAGTACACAGTTGTACTGGATGAATTCAAGCTATACACATAAACAAATTAACTGTCTGAGCTGGTGAGAGTAGAGGGATGTTCTAGAGTTTGAGAGGTTTCCTGACGCCTTTCGTGCAAGACACGCTTCCTTTCTGCCGTAATCTCCTTACTGCTTCACGCAAATGCTTCGGTTGAACAGGTCCTGAGTCACCCCACTGCTCCAAAACGTCCAGAGCTTCTTCAACAATTTCTCCCACGTAGACTTTGGCGATACCGGCCATGGCGATTACCACGTTTTGTGAAATGGAGCAGCCAGTAATGGTTTGCATAACCTAAAATAAAGCATTGTAAACCAAAATGTTAAAAACATTCGTTAGACACATCCAATTTCTTAATTTACTCTTTTGATGGCAGCTTTGGGAAACGCTGCACGACGGTACATTTCGTAGCGACTAAGCTGGTCTTCTGTGAAGTTGGAGACCAAAACTCTAAAATAAACAACATCGTTTCAATGTACTTAAAATATCGCTGATCAGCTATTGCCATGAATAAAATAGGAGGTTCTTACTGCATTTTTTCTCGTTCTTCCTCTTCTTGTTCTCGTTTATTCTTCGCTTCTTGTCGCCGTTCGCGCTCTAATTCTAACGCCTTGCTCGCATCATCCTCTTTTGATTCGTCCTTGTAATCAGGAGTTGTTGGAGTTTCGCGACGTGGCAAAGACGTTTCGTTATCCGACGTTTCTCCACCTCCACTTCCTGCTTCGGCAGGCGGAGTTGGGGAAGACGAAGAATGTGGATGAGGGAATACCATGTCCAACTTGGCTCTTTTAGGATTCGGTGGTAAAGACAAATAATCCGTGTCATCTTCCGGTTCGTAACGAGGGGTAGCGAGCAACCTAGCTAACGGATCCATGTGCTGAGGACTGTATGGTCGTCGGAAAGTATGAACGGTTGGATTTGGTCTCTTCTCGGGGCTGGGGCTACTTCCAATTGAAATATCATCTTCTTCGGTATCAGAAGATTTGTTTAAATCCAGCGGATCGCGGTCTTGCAAATTCCCCTTGGACATAATGATAAAAGTTTATCGTGAGACGAAGCTGTTCACTGTAGCTCAACGTAAACAGACACGAATCAAAACAAAGATCAAATGGAGGCGCGTTAAGAATAGGGAGTTGGCGGTATTCGCATTTGGCCTATGCTCGCTTTGCACCGAACTAAACTTCTTTTGCGTTTAAAGGAAAAAATTCCCCTTCTTTTCGCATTTTATAAGTTATTAATCAAATCTATTGTTAAATGTGTACAATAATGATGTGATCATCGATCATTGTGCATTTAGTGTACAAAGTAAGTTTTAGGTCCAGTTATACGAGATTAGGCGCATCCCATTTAACAGAGCCAGCCGGTAGTATTGGGCAAATAGGGATTCAGAAGACATTGTGCGCGACAATAGCTGCGCGTTAGTGCTAGAGCCTCTTGCAAAACGGTGTTGGATGTTTTGGGGCTAGGAAGACTTAACATGAAGCTGTTGTGAGGGCAAAACACGAGAAGGAGAAAACGTGCTAGGAAATCACAAGTAAAAATCTGTATTACTATAAATAGGGAGCTTAAGCAAGATCTTTTAGGATTTTTTAACATCATAGTCAAGATGCTTTTACCAAGACAGCGGATATGCGCCTTATTAAGGCCAATTTCCCAGACATTAGCCAACGTTCAGTCAAGTAAATTATCTTTTGAACCTTATTGCCTTTTTGAATGATCAAAACTGACTTCGTTAACGCAAATTCCTTTTGTAGTGTCCACTATTCCTTCTAGCACAACATCAAGGCTTCCTGTGCCCGCAATCTGGTCATTTCAGCCTCCGAAAACGCTCCAAGTGCAACCCTTGCCGGTTAGTTTACCCATTACGTTGCCCAAGCCGTCATGGACGAGAATTACGCTCATAGATCCCTCTCTTCCTGTCACTCCGCTCTCGGTTCCTAAATACGGCCCTGTGCTGCGGCTAACTTATCCTGAGCCTTCTCCTCTGCAACTCCCCGCTAGCAACGTTATTGAAAAATCCGCCGCGCGAATGATCGTCATTCGCAAACGCAAGATGCGCAAACACAAATTGCGTAAGCTCCGCAAGCGTATGTTTTTCGAATGGGCCAAAGTGCGCCAACGCCGCCAAGCCCGTAAAGAACGCGCGTTTCAAACCGAGTTAGTTACCCAGATCAAAGCCGCCGAAAAGTTTGACCCGCAAGTGTACGTGGAAGATTTCTTGAAGCGCTTGCATCAACCTATTGTACGGATCGACACCAGACCTCCGATCCCCAATGTAAAGCGTAATCCTGCGTTGTACGACGAGAATGGCCAACGCGTTAAGCCGCGGAAGTTTTGATACACTTGAATTATTGTAGTTCTAATAAACGAAGAAAACAGGAAGTTATGAAGAAATCCACGTTTTAACAAAAATGCATTTATTTACCTTCTTGGTTTACAGAACGTAAAATCTTTCAGTTGGGGAAAAAAATCACAAACGGAAAAGAACACAGCAAGTAGGAATGATTGTGTTTAGAAACAAAACTGGCGACTTAATTTCGCATCAAACAAAGATAAGATCACTCCGGGTATTGAGTAAAAGAAAAAACGCACGACGATACCTTAATGACGCCACGGCCTAAAGAACAAACGGAACACATGGTTAATAACGTAATTATAAATCTTACCCCTTCACCAATTGCTCATACGTGTTTTAGGTATTAATTGGATTAGCTTACGAGCTAGACACAATTGTCAATTTCACAGCAAAACAGGTAAAATCGCGGTCGTGGACTATAGAAAAGGGGTACGCTCAGAAGCTAGTTTTACGCAACGTATGTGCCAGTTTTTTCTGGACACTACTGAAAACGTCAAGAACACAAACCAGAAATAACAGTAATACATCGAATGATACTTCGTTACCGGTAAATATTTAGTAACAGGACTACATCTAGTGATACTTCGTTACCGGCAAATCCTGGTCAACTCAAACTTACCTTGGATGCTTGTACTGCTGAGACGTCCGTTTTTTGCCAGGCCTGAGCGTCTTCCCAAAAGCTTCGTTGAGCAACTTGCTTTGGTTTGGGGTTCCCTCTACCTCCTGTACCGTACTGCATTCCTTGGCAGAAGGAATCTCTGACACGACAGCCGGTAACCTCTCCACGACGACCAACGGCCAACAGCACTCTTTCTTGATCTCGCACGCGGGTTTCAGGCTGTTGGGCGCGGCGGAGGCTTTCGAACAAAGTCCCGTAGTTCCTTTCGGCGTTGCGTTTGGACAAGCTCCAGCAACAGTAATCTTACTTGCTTTCCTTGTTAATCGCGAAGCACCCTGTCCTGCCGACTTTTGAGCGTCTACCTTACTCGCGGTGTTCTTCGTACTTCGGTTCCCTAAAGGCTTCTGAGAATCCTCAACAGATGGCCCTGGACCAAGGTTTCCGCTGGTTACCCTCCTCGTCCGCTTGCAGCAATCCCGGGTCAATTCTCCCGGTGGATTTGACTTCGGCGTAATGGGATTGATCAGCTTTCCACGGAAATTCCCACGGGATCCCGGTACCGGCTTACAGTCAATACCCGGACGCGCCGGTTCACTCTGGGACTTTCCTCCGGGGCCCAGTGCTCTCTCTACAAAGCTGGCGGAAATTGAGAAGGTCTTCATATCTATGGGACGCTCTGTCGGTTCAAGTTTGACTCGCACTGGTTCTGGACATTCATGAGCTTCATTGGCCTCTTTGGGTGGTACTTGAAGAAAATGGCGTCCATATTCGTTTCCGGCAAAACTGACTTGTCTTCTTGCTCGGGCTGGCGTTGCTGCTTTATCGGACCCCAGCTGTTTGTATAATCTACCGGGCGAACTGGCAGAACGTTCGGCCATGGCTAAAGGACTTTCAACTTCTTTTCCAAAGAGGACGCCACGTAGTGCTGTCGTTTTGCGTCTGATACAAGCTCGAGTTTTAAATGAACTATCGCGTATACTCGTTCGGTCTACGCTACTCGGTGCACTAGCAGGGCGGTCGAACAATTCTACAGCTCCTTCATCATCTAAGATGCTACGTAATTTGTCCGCTTCGGATTCTTCCGATCCGGCTGCAGGTGGAGAACATAAAATAATTTCAATATCTTCTTCTTCGGTTAAATCAATCATTTCCGAGTCCTCGTTTCTTTCGCCCACTTCATCCAATCCCGTAAGCTGCTGACGTTCAGTGAGGAATGACATTTCTATCGATTCAGAACAGCCCGTCTCAGTCGTACTTTTTTCATTTGACAGTTGCGTGTCTTCTTCAATGGCAAGATCGCTTCCAGGAGTCTTCGGAGGGATTGCTTCTTCGTTCGGAATCGGAATTACTTCAGCAGGAGAACCACCAACTACCGCACCGATTTCTTCACTCGGGAGCTGCCCTTCTTCTAGTGCAATATCGATACATTCGTCCGACGTTAAGCCGTCGTTTCCACGCCGATCTTCGTGCTCTTCTTTGGGAAATTCATTTTTCTTCATTTCTTCATTTGGGTATCCCACGCTTTCTGATCCACGCATATCTGCTCCCCGACTATCCAATTTTTCAACTGCAGTATCTGGCTCTTTGGCTGGTACTTGTTCTTCGTTCAGCGAGCTTCCCAAATCGCTGAAAGACTCTTCGTCGAAATCTAGCTCAATTTCATCTCCAAAAAGATTGCCATTTCCCCGATACCCTTCTTCGCCCCTCTTTTCGCCCTGTATTTGATTATTACCTTCTTCACCCAAAGATGACCTGCCATCTTCAACCGCAACGCCTTGTTCAACAACTGGCTCTCTTCCGCGTACTTCGTTACTCTGTTCCAGCTTTCCATCTACCGGTGATTCATCTTCGATATAAATTTCTACCGGTATCTCCAATATCTCACTCGGCAATCCTTGCTCTTCCGCTACAATTCGAGCATTACAGCTGGTACTTAAACGTTCGCCAACAAGGTTCTTTTCGCGCTCCACACCAATTCCATCCTGAGAATTACATCCATCTTCACCGTTCTCTTGTGCACCAACATTTGGGCTTCCTATTTGTCTAGCATTCGTTTTTTCATCCGACATTCCATCCGCATCCGAGCAGCCATTTTCGACAACTTCTCCCATACTCTCACGACTTTCTTCATTCTCTTCCACGTGTCCATCATCTTCCTTCTTTCCTACATCTTCTACTTCAGGTTCTTCACCGCCGATATCAACTTTTCTTGGAGATTCCAATGCTTCATTGGACAATGCTCGCTTTTCCGCCACAACTCCTTCAATACTGAGGTTTGCGTGCTCGCCGATAAATTCCTCTTCGAGTTCTACGCCGACACCCTCTTCGAAAATGTTGTCCCCAGAAGTAAGCCCATCTTTGCCAGTACTTTCGCTCTCTTTGAGTCCTACATCCGCTTCATACCCTTTAACTCCCGTATTTTTCCCTTTCGTTTTTTTCCCTCTCACTTTCTTAGGTCTTCCTCTAGACTTTCTTCCGCCTCCCTTATCCGTTTGCTCATTAATCCTGACTTCCTGCTCTACCCCTTCCTGGTTAGCTTGCCTCTTGCGTCCTCGAGCACATTGGCTTTCTTTTCGCGTACTCTGGCTCTCAACTTCTTCCTTGCTCTTACGAGCGTGCCCTTCCGTTGTCCTCCCTTTTCTGACTCGTTTGCGGACTCTCTTGCGCTTCGAGATTTTCTCGCTTTCGGTTACGTCTTTCAGTTCTCGTAAATACTCATTATCCCACGCGGGGTCTCCTGGGTATTGATCTGTCCTAATTTCGTCAGTGTCATCTTCCTCCAGTCCTTCCGTATTAGCGCCATTCTGTGTAACCTGTTCGCTTCCTTCTTCTTCTCTGTCTTCGTTCGAGTAGCTCACGCTCACTTCGAAAGCGTACGACGGCAAAACAACATCGGGGTAGGGGAGGACTCTGACAGAGGTAGACGAAATGTTCGGTTGACTGTGATCTTCATCTGGCGGTGGCGTAATGTAAACTTCCTGAACGAGAAGATGTCCAGAGTCAGTCACTTGCATTCCGTCAAAATAGCTCGAACTCGCTATAAAGTCTGTTACATCTTGTTCCTGGTAAAGAGCGGAGGGGGTACACCGACCCTCGTCCCGCATGTCGTCGGCATCCACAGCAGTATTAGAGGGCATTTCTGCGGACTCTGGCTCACAGCCTTCCCCAGTGCCAGACAAACTAGCCGGTTCAGTGTCCTCTGCCGGAGAAGCGATACTGCTGGTATCTACGACAGCCGGAACGTCTTGGTCCAACGTAATACGAACGAGCTCATCCAAGAAATCTTGCTTGCCAGCGGAAGACGGTGCCGGTACCGCAGTTTCGGCAGCATTGTCACAGGAAACATTACTAAAAAGAAAAGAAAAGAAATGAAAGTAGGGATGAAACAACAATCCAACAGTTAATTCGTATTACGAATAATTATGCCTTTCTGGCAATTGAGAGAAGATACACGCGAAAGATGGAAAACTTTTGACTAAAGCTAGATACTAAGGCCAGCTAAGCAACCATTGCGTTTAAATACCCCTGAGGCAACCAAGAATGACAAATGGAAATGGAGTCAAACAATTACTCAGCGTGAGATGCTTTCTTCGATTTCCGTCTCGACATTTTAGTTTGTTCTCGTTCTTCTTGGAACTTTTTCAGGGTTTCCAAACACCCTTCGAGGTTTTCAATGGGTTCCCAAGTGTTACTGCTCCTAAGAACACGTTTTTAATTCGTTGTGCATACTTCTTCGTGAAGTTCTTACTCGTCATATCCAACCCATTTAACCAGGTACTGCTCAACCATTTTTCCGGTTTCCAGACTTTTCCTTCTCCTCGAGTCCACAATGGCTTCCACAATATACTCCTCTCCGCAGTGGCTTTCTGAATCCTGACTTGAAGCTTCGTCATTATTCCTCTCCTGCGATCCGATTGGCAATTCTTCGTTTGACACGTCAACAAGATCCACTGCTAAACAGAAAGAATCGTAATGGATCAATAAATGAGTAGAAATCTTGATTAACTACAAATCCGCTACTTGATCAAGAACAACGAAATTATTCAAATCGGCATCACACGGATTAGAAGGAAAGGCTAGTGGATTTTCGGATGAAACATACATAAGTAATAATGAAAAACTCACCAGTCGAACTTTGAAAATCCTTCTTTTTCCGTTTGGTATATTTCCTCTTGTTCCCTTTGTCACAATCAACGCCTTTTTAGGTACAAAACACAGGTCGTTAACTCCAACAGAAATACTGAATTTTATGCTCTTACTTGAGTAAGTACGTTTTCGTGATGGACGAACAGTGTTCTCGCATTCTGATTTTCTGTTGTTTTCCCTTAAACGAGCTGGAAGAAAATGCCCCAAAACAGTGAGTATAACTAGCTCATAATGTCAAGACTGAAACTATTTATTTGAATTATCATTGACTTGTTTTGTTTTAGTTTAACACGAGTGATCTACTTACTAAACATGTCTTGTTTACTGCGCACCATTTCTAGTTCGACCGCAATTTCTATGAACAAGGAAGTTATACTCGGGGGAGCTGTGACAAAATAAATTTGGGTTTTCTGCGCCACAAAATATTTCCAGGAACCTGAGAGGACAAAATAATTGAAACATGCGCCACACGCCAACGTGCAAGCTTACTTAAGACGGCTGTGTCTAGTTCAACAAAGACTAGGCTACGGAAGATAGTGTATGCAGTTTCATAGCCGCGAATGGAAGACTATGGAGAAATCCAATTTTAAAAAATTCCATTTTCCATAAGAAATTCCATAAGAAAGAAAAGAAATTACGATGTCGCTGGAGGATTCGTGTGATTCACGAACGCATTCCGCGTAGTGTCGAACGAAAGGTTCAATGCCCACCGTAATTTTAGCGCACTTTTCACACGAACATACTGGCAATGGATATTTGATACCTGACACCAAAATCCGTTAATCATTGTGTATATGGGCAAGTAATACAACTGACGCTATTAAAAATTACCTTTAAAGAAGTTTAATTCCTCGATTCGTTCCATGACCGCTTCGGCATTCAATTGAGAAACCATTTCGCAGGCATTTAAAACTGCCATTTCTACGGCTGAACCAAACCAAAAAAGGAAGAAATTAATTTAACTCTTTTTTTTCCGACATGAAATTATAGCCAAGAGCGGACTTACCAGTCTTCTCCGCCGCCATGTTTGGTTTCTGAGCTCCGAACGGAATTCAAGCGGCCCTGCTATTACACACGCCTTTTAGTTAGAAATGGCGGGAAATCTGACATACCGGCATCAATCGCTCCCATTCGCTCAAATATCATTAACATATCCTCTTTAACTTAGTAAATGAATAAGCAACTCGCTCAGCGTTAATTTTTAGCCTAGCTGAAAGCAAAAGTTTATTTATCCGTGATTGAAACAGCTAATTAATTCGTTTAGACATGCCTCAACTACAGAAGGCGAAGAAATTCGAGATGCGTATGAACTTAAGTCTATGCTGGAATTTCAGAAAGAATACATATAGGTAATAATGGCAGATGAGACACAAGCTAGAGCGATGGAGCCCATCGAGCTCACCGCGTGCTCGAGTGGAAAGAAAAGGGATTTGAAAGTGAGTTACGCGGTACGGAAAACGAATCAGTTTTACGTAACAATGTTTCTCGGAAACATACTTACAGGAGGGTATTATGTGACGTACTCGCAGAAGCAATTTACTACTTACTGTTGAAACAGTAAAAAACTTGCACGTAAACAACTGTCAGAGAAAGAAACACTCATTTCATACGAAAGTTGTGCGAAACGTAAGTGAAAGGTTCACCAAGGGACGATCCAACCATTTGTTACACTCCAGTTGGAAGGGTTATGGGGCGGCTACTAGCGCCACTGCCGTCTATTTGAGGAAAAACCGCAAGCTAATCGTCGCATGACCCCCCAATATTTGGGAGCCATGCAATGATGTCCGTAAGAAAGGAGTATTGGAGAGTGGACTCCCTTGCTTTTACCTCATGGGCAACAGTACCTTTTTTAATAGCACAATATACACGGTATGTTACAAACGCTGACTTGTCCATAAAAAACGCAACAGGGCCTTTGTAGCTTTGGACGTTAGTCGTACCATTATTTTATGGTACGATTCATTTAATTCGATTTCACCTTGTATTGTGACACCTTCGTTATGAATACATAGCATATTTCATAACTAAGTTAGCAGACAGAATAGTAATCCCGAACTTTAGGCGATTTAGTCCAATGTATGCCATGTCGACTTATTTTGGTACAAGATGGCTGGATTTAACTCTAATAAAATAACGTTACAAATAATTCCATTGAAAGCATGTTTAACTTTAATAGTGTGGAGCACGAGTCACAGGTATTGTCGCCTTGAATTTCAATTATTGAGCTACTTCAAACGCGTTTGCCATAACCCTAGGCGTGCAGATTTCAAGCATGTCCCAAAAAATCGCATTGCGCAGAAGATATTTATTTCGTTTTCATTTGGGGGCGTTTAGTTACGTGTCGCGATGTCGTCAGATATACTGGACTTTTAAAGTTGTTAAGTGATATGTACCATACAAGCTCGTCAGTTTCTTCCCCCTTTGACTTTTTTTTTTGGCCAGCATCTGTGCTTGTCTTGGACTACTACAAAAACAAAAATAAAAATCTCTTGATCTAATTATTCATTTACCTATGCATCTTCAATGAATTTTGCTATCCACTATGACAAACAATTTCTTCATATCTTACTTAAAAAACGACAGACGGAAGACACAATGAACTTATAACATCTAGGCGAAATAACAGAATCAGAAAAGTACATGTTTTTTGCGAAAATGTGTATTAATCTCGGATAAAAAAACTAAAATCTTCTTATAATCCTGAAATTACAGCGAGTAACAAGGTCTGAACGATCACGGGACTTAGGTTTACAAAAAGACACTTTCAAGCTAAAAACTGAAAAAATGCTCTCCATCTCTCACATTCAATGTGATCCAAGATTATTACCTGGCAATATTATGGAATTGTTCATACATTTAAAAAACAAACACAACTCGATTCATCCCCAAAAACGGAAACAATTTTTTGCAACGACGATGATCGTGAATCTTCATAACTAAAATTGTAAAGGTTTCAAAAAAACGGAGAACAAAATAAACGCAATGAAAATGTACATTCGTCGTACATTCCGCGTCTTTTCCGGGGGAAAAAATAAATCAAGCCTTCATAACCTGATCCTATGATTCTATCAAAGAGACACCTTTCACTTTGCCCCAACGTTCTGCAGTTGAATCAAACAGAAAATCTTGCAGGTAAACTTAGGAAGTAACGGCTCTGGGTGACACTACATGCAACCCTAAATTTCTTTCAGCACTAACAGCTTCTTCATAGGTCAAGAAACCATAAGGCGACATTCTTCGCGGTCTGGACCCCCCCACCCCCAAAAAAAAAGAATTAGTACACATTGCCCCGCTACTTACGTACAAACTCGACTTGAAACGGACGCCGTTATTCTTTAAAATACCCCAAAGGGTTTGTCCATTACTTACTTCAAGCGTCTACCGAAACGAGAAATGGTCCGTCCGAGGGGAAGGTACTCAAATTTATCATTCTCTTCTTCGTCACTTGTGAAGTCATAGCAACAGATCTTGGTGCGCGACGCGGAACTCACGGCCATGGAGATCGCTTTGGCTGTAAAGCGAAGATCGTTCCCTCCAGATTGTCTTGGGGATCTTGGCGATGTCTTGTGCTCCTCCAGCATCCTTCTTCTCTTCGTAGCCCGCCCTTCTTCCTGTTCAGCGCTATGGCGCTTCCTCTTCTTGGTCTCAACAGCCTTGGGCACTTTCCAGCTTCCTCTGGCAGAAATACTGGCCAGAATGGCGGGCGACAACGTCTCTAGCACCACTTGCGGTTGGCGAAACGTAGTATTGGTTCGAGTCGCTCTTTTTTGACTGGGTTCGAACTCTGGCGCTTCTGATTCGCCCCGGGGGCTGGACTCCGCCATGGACTCCGGAGTAACCGGCAGATGCTGCAGAATGTCATTAACCGCTTGAGCGGTTCCTTCTAACAGTTCGGCAACATTATGGGATCTTCCAGGACTATCTAAAGAAACGCAAGGCGTTTCTTCGGCGCACATGGTCCTTCTGCGCGGCACGCAGTTCTTTACGATCGCTGCTTGCATCAAAGAGCCCACGTTCGGGAAATCCGGACCATTGGGACGACTAAAGCTGGAGGGGTACAAGCTGTCGATGCCGGACGCAAAGCTGTCTCGAGAAACGCCCTCGCCAGCCGGTGACGAGAAGTTTACCGAGTTTGAGAAGTGTCCCAAACGGACATCATGTTCGTCGTCCGAAGCAGAAGCGTTGGTGACCACAAAACGCGAGTGTCCGTCATGAACACGGTCGAAACTGGCATCCAAATTTCCGGTAGCGACAACCGATTCGACCGGTTCTTCCACTGGGGCCGAAGGACTGCGTCGTTCTGCGAGTGCGAGATTCAACGGTTCAGCTTCGACTTGCGCTTCTTCCACTGCTTGGAGACTGGAAGCTTTCTCCAACGTCAAAAAATCGAAGCTTCCTCCGCTCATCTCGAGGTTAAACGCCTCAGCTTCCATTTCGCACTGCTTCCGGTGAATACTGTCGACTAAAGAACCAATGACTTCGGGGACAGCTGCCAAACCGACATGGTAGGGACTCTCTGAACGACATCCCTCTAATTCCGAGTCCAAACGCTCATCGGTTTCACGGTTCTTCTGCAACGCGAGGTCCAAAGGCTGAGTTTCAATTTCGCATTCAACTTCTTGAATATCTACCAGCGGAGAGCCAGCGATCATCCCTTCGTTTTCAGCGCTACCGGGCGGGACTTCTGTTTGAGTTCCTCCAGGCTCCGCGATTGGTGCTTCGCCTTCTGTACACGCAGCCATTAAACTGCGAGGCGCTTCGTCACTTGTAGTAATTTTGCTGAGGACAACTGCGCAGTACAGACCAAAACTATACGCCACTTGTTCCTCTTCATCGCACGGACGGACCGAATTTTCCATTTCTTCTGTCATCTCCACGCCCAAATCATTTTCGTTGCCGCTGGTTGACCCAATTCCTTCGACTCCACCTTCCGCCAGAGCTGGAGAATCAACTGCGCGTTCATTCAGACTTCCAGCTTCGTCCAGCTTCCCAGCGACATCTTCAGTAGCAGTCTCCACTCCATTTGTGCTCTCGACGCATAATTCATTCCGATGTGCGTCATCATCTCTCGTTACCGCCTCCTCTTGCTGCTCTTCAGTCCGCTTCTCTCGTACGACTTGCAAACGCTCGCATTCTTGACTGGTTAGATCCTCTCCTTCTCTTACGCCCTGCTTTGTGCCTTCTGCTCTCGACGGGCTCGATTCTGCTACTTCGAGTAGAATCCTTTCGTTATCGCCATCTTCCAGTGCCAAGCAAATCGCCAAGTCATCTCTTGCCATTGATTCCTCCAGATCCATTTCGGAAGACGACAGGCCTACTGGATACTCACTGCCATTCGTGACAGTTCCCTCTCCTCTGATGGCAACCACCTCTCTTTCGACGGTTTGTCCTCCTGCCGGCGACGCTAGATCCGACTCACCCACTGCTTTTTCAGCTTCTCCCGACGGCGGACCCGTCAACATGTCATTTGGCGCCACTGATTCCTGCAGCTCCACCGCTTCTGGATTCGACGAGCCAGCGACCTGTTGCTCATGAATAATGGCATTGGTTTCCGTGTTGTGGATATTTTCTCTAATTTCGACTACTTGTTCTTCTCCCTTTTGGGAGGTGGGATTCTTCTCAGCAACTGCGATTTCAGCTTCCCCGGGATTTTTGCTCCGGTCGACTGATACGCTTTCTCGTTCCTGTACTGCCGGCGTTGCATTCTTTTCCACCTCGGCCCTTTTCTGGTTATCTTTCTCAAAATCTTGCGCACAAGTCAAAGAACCTGCTGCGACCGTATTGTCACCACTATCTTCTAACGGGACTGATGGTGGCATCTCTGATGGTACCGCCTTCTCGGCTTGTCCTGGCTCCATCACCAGATCATCTATTATTGACATTGATGGATAGTTAAGCGCCAATTCCACGTCATCACGGCAGGCAGGACTGAGTTCTGGCATGGGTTCCTCTTGCACGGGTGTAACGTAAAACTCTTCGTAGAAGTGATTGCCCGATTCATCGAATTGAACTCCACCGTAGTCCCAATTTTCCAGTATCACATTGATGTCGGAATTCCCCAGCGTAGGAGATTGGTAATCTCGGTTGAGACTTTCCAGAGCGGCTAATATGGGCGAACTGGATCGAAACTCCACCTGACTTCCTCCGCATTCGGAATTGCAGGACGCTACTACTGAGCTGGCCGTATCGACCACTGTGGCCGCTCCTTGATTTAACGTAACGCGAACCAATTCGTCCAAAAAATCCCGCCTGTTACGGACCGTTGAGTTTTCTACACAGATCGAAGTCGTTTGTGTTTCGTTGCTATATTTTCCCAATTCCGAAAAGAGAGAAATCGCATTAATAACACTTATGATCAATCGGTGTTAAAATAATCAGATATTTAAGACAACAAATAGAAAAATGGCAAGTAAAAAAAAGGGGTTGGACATGCACAAAATTTTCAGCCTTTTCAGCACGTGCCCGATACATAGTTAAACACTTGTAGCAGAATTCTCGGAATAAAGTAAGAAGTCGTCGTATCTGAATGTCGGGCTACTGAGTAACGGACTACTAACGTTAGTAAGAGAAAAAAAAATACGAGGTACTGTACGTTCTTACACGGAATGTGACGCTTTGCTGGATTTCGCGAAGGACGTTTTCCTGCGCTTTTTCTGCTTGTCTTCGAATTCTTTGACAAGTTTCTTACACTTTCTCAGGTTCATCCAAGGTTCCCAAGTGGCACTGTCTCTGAAATGTCACAAAAAGTATTACCATGCAAGATTGCTTCTGGATCATCCTACAATCCGTTTAAAAACCAAGGAAATGTCCAATCTTACTCATCATAGCCAGCCCATTTGACCAAGTACTGCTTGGTAGATTTCCCAGTGTTTCGATCTCTGGCTCGCCTGGAGTCCAAAATCGCTTCCACTCGGTACTCCTCCTCTGACGCGTTATCCTCATCCGAAACATCACCACTATTCCGCGAGTCACTGTCCCGAACATCTGTAATAGATTTGTTAAAATTATCGAGGGTATAAGTTTAATTTTAGTTCACGTAATGCGAGCTGACAAAGGCAAAACGGGGTTCTTTACTAGAAGACCAAAGAAAAAGGAATTATTACTCGGTGAATAACATTTCCTGGATGGACTAATCCTCCTGGGCTTCGGGGGACCCCTGGCGGCACCTATATGATGAAATTAACCCCAACAAACGTAAATCATTGTTTGTATCCGACCAAAAGCTGCTTGCCTTACCAAGTGTCGCCTTTCTCCGACGCATGTACTCCAATTCTCGGGCAATTTCTAGGAACATTGAAGAAGCAGGGTCCGGTAACATCACAAAAGCGATCTGAATCTTCTTTAACACCGCGTCTTCCACAGAATCTATCAACATGTAAGCCAAAAAGGAAAGGTTAGCACACCAGAGGAAAATGGGACGTAAAACACGCTAACTTACGAACATACGATGACCCCATCTCATCTTGGACAAGAAAGCGGTAAAGGGTGTATGCCAAGTTGTAATCTCGATTGTAAGCCTATCAGCAGCGCAAGATACTCAATCATTAGTATATTCTCTTACAGAGCACACCAAAGAAGCAAAGAAAATGAATTAGTGAACGGTAACGATTACGGGTAAAAATGTGGGCAAGCCAAGAACACATTTGAGGTGATGTCTTGTTACAGATTCGATTCCAAAGCTCTCTTTTCCGCATTTTTCACACAAAGAATGTGCGACAGATTCTTCAAAACCTTGGGAGAATTGGGAAGAACAAGAAACAGAATTAGTTTTTGCAAGTGATGATTCCCTTTCTAAATACCTTCAAAATAACGGAGCTTCTTCATTCTTCGCTCCAAGGATGTCCAGTTAAGATTCGCCACAACGTCACAGGCATTTTGTACGAGCGCTTCGACATCTAAAATATGTCAGATAAATTATTCCTACAATATTACATTACATTTTTTTTAATGGTTAATGGAAAGTCGTAATGAAAATATACAACTATATAATAAATGCAATTTCACCTGTTTCATTTGCTTCCATTTTTAAGGAGCGTTGACATGGAATTCAAGTCCGTAATTCGGTACAGATCATCAAAGCGGAGACGACATAAAGGCATACCACGTCCTATTGGATATTCGATAGAAGAAAAATAATATTTTTTAACATTGTGCCACGGCTACAATGGCAGTTCCACGTTCTATTGAATAGTTTAATTTTTTTAAATGCGACAGCTTTTCCGTAGCAAAAACTACGCGATGTTAACGTTCTAACATCGGTTAGTATTAAAACCGCGTCTAATCAACTTATCCACAATTTCCACCTAGGGAATTAGAAAAAACACACCTTTAGCTTAAGTCAGCGTTTTGTTTAAAGATGAAATCCCTTGCTCTCTACGTTATGCTCGTGAGCCGCATGTGAAGGCCGTTTCTGTCGAATAAGCTTTATGGATTGAAAGATGGTGTAAAAGAACATGATGAGAAGCACGCAAGACGTCTTCATCGACAACTCCGAAGAATTCCTCCACTTCCTACGCCACTTGAAAGAGTAATTTGGACCTCCGCTATTTCGCTGCTACAGACAGCACAGGTCAAACTATTTTTAACCTTTACTATTTGAACCGGTTCATTTGTCAGACATACAATACGCTCTCTGAAAAATGTTTTATAAAGGCTTAATTTTGTTACAATTTAATTTTTTTACAATATTTAATTATTTATTTAATTACAACGTTTTGTTAAAACTTAATACTGGACGAGTGGACCACACAAAAATAATTTTACAAATCAAAAAGTTTTACAACGGACCCAGGTTTACGAAACCACTTGTAAGAGGTCTTGGAAATTTTCCTCGAAGTTGTTCGCGAGAAAATTTTTTTTTTACGTTACCAGGGACTCGTTTGTAAGAGACTTTTGGGATATACTTCTCGAGTCTATTATATCCGGATTCGCTGGAATTAATTTCCAATTGCGTTTTTTGGGAATGCTGAGTGAAGATCCTCCGGTGGATTTTGCGATATGTAACTTCAGAATCTGAAAAAACGGCTACGCAAAGCGCCCTATTCTAACGGCACGCAACTGGGAAAGCCTTTCTACGTGTCACGGAACGTTTGAAAGACTGTTAATAGGTCACCGCTCTCTTCAACGTCGTGGAGTTAGCATAGGGACTTCGGCTACGGCCGTTTTTTTACGGTAATACAAATTAATTTGAATTCGGTGAAGTGGCAGATATCACAAGCGCTCTGTCCCAATTAATAGGCTATCCCGATTCAGCGAAGTCGAGATTACGGTTTGTAAGCTTTCTTTTTATTTTCTTCTGACCGGTACACAGTGTATGTTCCGACAAAAATTTGTGTCTCTGTCCCAGCGGTATTTGCTGTCTAAGCAAAGGGTTAAATTGGGTTCGCCTTACGAAGGTTTAAAGTTACAAGAGCTTCGGAAGGGAGAAATCGTAAAAAGATGGGATTACCGCGTTTCTAAGCTTTAGATCGCTTCAAAGATTAATCCCATACAAAGACCTTCTCGTCATTGTATGCAACAGAAAAGTCAAAGCTATCTTCTCAAAACGCTCTAACTGTTCTCATAAGATGTATACAAATTCAATCGGAACAGAGTTTGCTTATGTTGAACGCTCAAAAGGCACTAAAAACCTCACATGGACCCTATCGACATTCTGTCCACAATAAGCCAGAGGAACATGGTGTGTGAAAACAAGGGTATAACCACGTTTCCAAGAAAAGCAGTACACACCGCGTGCTGCACGAGATGCGCAAAACAAAAAGCGAAAACCCATCACACCGCCAAAATACGAATCCTATTTTCGGCTTAAAAATCATGAGCTTTTTATGACAACTTACCAGAAGTGGTATTTGGCATTTATCAGAGAAGAAGGATATATTTTATTAGAAGTAACGGCGGCAACACGCACTTTTACTTGATTCCTGAGTTAAAAACTTCAAACCATTTACCAAAACGCTAGGCCACGAACTTGAACCAACGTAGGAACCAGAGAGGTATTCCAACGAGGAAGGGTTAAATGCCCCACGGCATAGCTAAGACAGCGCCCCTAGCATTGATTGAGAAGAACTAGCTTACGCTTCCCGTAAACCTCCCATGCTGCTAATCGTTGTAAGAATTCCTACAGGAGCCGTTACTGGCGTAATGCAAGAGTTCGCAATTTACGCCACCAGTAGCTCATTGTGCTGTTACATCACTGAAAGCATTTACGCGCGGAAGAAGAGCTTGTTGCGTTCATTTGCGAAATCGATGAGATGTTAAGAGATATTAGTTATGCAATGGTTATGAACCCATTATATTAAAGTAAAAAACAATCCACTGTCAACGTGAGTATTGCAATATGTAGGTTGTCAAGTGTTACTAATATTCTCGTGTAATAGACAGGGCTCACTGATTCCGAACAAAATTCATTGTTCCGCATTACAGTGTCTTGTACCCGCTTCGACCTAGAGGTATTAGATAAAATCTTGATATTGTTTTGCAGGGTTTTCAAATAGGTTTGGTGCGTTAGAACGCTTGTGAAACGAAGCACGAAACTGTCTACGAATTCGTAGTAAGCTGAGACGGGTTTCGAGTTTGCCAAAGCAAAAGTGAGGAAGGGAAGACGAAAAGGGAAAGCGTAAAAGAAGCTGACAGTCGTCCTGGGAATTGTCTGTTTATATATCGAATCTAGAGCGACCCACCAAAGACATCTGATGGTGACCTGAACCCTTTCGAAGAGGGCGAAGGTCAATATTAATGCTTTGAGTGGTCCGGTGACCAAGCATTCTTTTTCCTGTCTTACAAAAGGCAAGCGAGCAGGAAGCCGATATTCTTTACCCTTGGAGAATTGCCTTGCCTTCCCAGCATGTTTATGTCTCCTTTTGTTTCATTCTTTTGTATGATACGTTTCATCAGCGTTTCTTTCTTTCGACCTTTCCGTGGCTAATCAAGCATATCCATATCCTTTTAAAAATTCTTTTTCTCACTGAATGCGTTAGGAAAAAAGGAATTGCCCCATGAAGTACCTTTAAATTGAGGTAGAAAAAATGTCCAGAAAAGATGACTAGGCTTCCAAACTCGCATATGTACAGTCATGAGCAAAGAAAACGGGATAGGACAAACCACAGAAGTCTAATTAAGCCTCCTGAGGCTGATTTACCTTCATTAGCAGGTGAACAAGCTTAAATTATTCGCTTATTTCAGTACACCACAACATTTCAGTACGCCACAGATTTTTTGTCTACTTATTTTTACATAATAGGATATGGAAACTTAGGGTCGAACTCTTAACATGTAAGCGAATAGTTCAAGCTCATTCACCTGCTAATGAAGTTAAATCAGCCTCAAGAGGCTGAATTATTCTTTGCTCATGACTGTACTACAGTACACTCCTGCTTAATGGACTGTATTACATGTTAAATTTATTGTGTTTTACGAAAGCGAAAAATGATGTAAATTTCTTTTGCGTAGGTTAAGAACTTCAGTTGAAAATGAAACTCGTTTGGATGTTAATTGTCCTGTTTGTAAGCGTTTGGGGCTCCGAAGCGTACGTCGTGATTCGGCATTTTGATGTTTGGATTTGCGACTTCAAATTTAGTATTTTCTTTTCTATGACTGACCGGATGTGTGTTTCATACTTATTATAATTAGTCATTACGGAACATGGTAGTAATCCTTGTACGGAAGTGATAACTATGCTAACCGCTCAAGAGCTCGCTGAACTGGCCAATCGCAAACGTCTGACAATCTTTCCAAGTAAGAAGGAAAAATCCCATAAAGTCTAACCATCGCACTCTCGTTAACCGACCATTAATTCATTATTTTCGTAGAAACCCGTCAAGCCATCCTCGATGCCATTTCTGATACTGCCGAAATAATAACAACCCTGGTCAAGAGTTTGACTCAAGTACCGGCTCAGATCGCTCCCGAAAACCCGCGTAGCACTCATGTTCGTTTCTGGCACGAATTAATAGCCACGCCCTTTTTCTTTCATCTCGTCGGGGTATTTCTGCTCCTCGCGTTGGTCAAGACTTGTCTTTCGAGCCCAAACAAGAAAGCTGGGCTGAAAATGCTCATGTGGGATGTAATTTTCATCGCTTTGGCTCTATTCGTAGTTTACGGTAATAGATTTCGCAATTTGGTTGCACTTTTCTCTTTTTTTTCAAAGGTTTAGCTTTTCTACTCAAATCGGCATAAAATATTTGAAAATTCTACGTTTTTTTTAGCATTGATAGGTTTGGTACCTCACTTCCGGCAATTGGAGGCCAAGTACAAAGTAGTCATTGTAGTTGTCGTCCTACTTGTCAGTTTAATACCCATGGTAAGGTTTCTAAAGAGATCTAGGTACAAACAAAAGTAAAATTTCCTTAATACTTCTGCATTGCTTGCGTCGTAGGTACGGTGTTTTCTAGTCCTGTTTTGTGAAATTATTTTCACCACTTACTTGCAAAAAATTCTTCTGGCCGGATTGGTGTTTGCCTTATTAGCCGGCCCCGCTTTCACCGTACTTGAGAATAGCGTAGTGCTGTTCAAGTTTACGTTGTGCAATTCGTCCAACTTTATCAAGCTGCTTGGCAGCCTCTTTTTAGCATTATTACAGCCGCTGACTCAATTGAAAGTTGACGTAAGAAGATCAAATTCTGACATTTTTTAAGGGAATCCCGTTAATGCATTTTGTAGAATGAAAGTACGTTAACCGAAACGATGGCAGTCTTAGATAACCACTTGGCCCAAATTATTGAGTGCACAAAAGAGCAGTTCCCATTATTTGGAGATTTCTTGAAAGCTCGCAATGTAAGTGATAACGTCAACTTTCTTTTCACTCTAACGTTTTATGAACGTTTAATATTTCTATGTACAGTGGAAATCGGTTATAACGAAATCGAAGGGACCGATAATTTTTCGCTATAACCGAAACTTAAAAAAACACTTAAAAGTCGCGATAAGCTAGACAGTATTCAAGTTTACAACGGTACACTGGCAGTTTATTCCGTTATAAATAAGAAAGTTTGGATTTCCGTTTATTAGTATTAACATTTAACACACACTTTCATAAAATGATTGATAGCTTTTCTTTAAAAAAAATCTGGAAATTTCTTTTGTACCGTCCTTTTTGTTATGATGTTATCGACGTATTCTTCCATGTCGTCAAGCTTTTTTCTGCGATTTTTCTCCGCTTTGACTTTTCCGCCATTGCACCGGTAAGAAAGAGAACTTACTACTGAAGATCTTTTCGTTATAACCGATATTCGTTTCGTTATAAGCGAAGGAAAACGTATGTAAAGAGACAGGATTTAGTCGGGATCGGCATATTATTTCGTCTTAACCGATATTTCGTCTTAACCGTTTCGTTATAACCGGTTTCCACTGTATATAGTTCGGAAATCGCTAGTATGTGATGTTCGATTTATATAAAGAAATACGTAACAAAATCGGCAAATGTTGTTTACTGTACCGAATTAATATACTGTACAGCGAGTTAATTTTTACGATATTTAAAATTTATTATGAACACAGAGCACGAATTTATCGTGCATTTTTTACAGAAATCGATCTAATGTAGGTAATATTTTGTTCTAGGGGTTAATTGAAGAATCGGACGCTAAGAAAGCTTTTGGACAAGTCAACGCTGATTTAGGAAACGCGTGTAAAGGTAAAAAGATTCTATAAAAAAATAAAACTTCGGGATTTCAAATACTATAATTTTATTGGAAAATCTTTTAGCGTCGTATGCGGAATTCAATCGGAAATGTTTAGGCAGTTGTTTCAACAGGGCAAACTACGATTCTGCCATAAATGTCTGCCAACGAGAAATGAAGAAATACCTTCACAGCAAGGCTATAATATTCTTGGATGGTAAGGTGTCCCAGTGGTGTGACAAGACAGTCTTGGGCATGTGTGAGCCAGATATCAACACCTTCTGCTCATTTGGCAACCCAGGGCATGAGCAGAAATTCGGATCGGCACTACAACAATATACCGTGTCCCAACAAAGTGTGCGGAAACAATTCAATATGACTTTACAGGTGGCCACTGGTTTGGATTTCGTGGATTGGGTCACAGGCTTAAAATATTGGGCCAAAGCTGCAATGGCCCATATGGCGTGGCTGCTGCAGCGATTCGCAGATTTTGGCCTGTATGTCGGTCTGGCCGTGGCAATATACTCAGTGGCAACACCCTTTTTACATGCGGTGCATTATCTCTTCAACTACCGCCGGAATTTGGCGTTTGATAACGTTTACTTGAACCAGCCAGCCAAAGAAATGCTAGCCGCAGCTGACGCCCAGTTCGAGGGTCAACCGTTGAGAAGCTACGAAACGATATTTCTCAAACGACAACATTTGGGCGTTGGGAATCTTTTGCAGTCTTTGGTAAAGCCCATCGCTTAAAATTAACTGCAGTATTTCAGTAGCTGATAAATTTATTACTGTCGGTAGATGGCATTGGAAAACGTATCAAACCTCGTTTGGGTATTTGCCTCGGTTGTACTTTTCGTCAGTGACCGGGTTTTGAAGCGTGTCATTTGGATTTTGGGCGAATACGGTATTGTGGAAGCCAGAATACGAGGTAAGTGATGTCATATCCCCCTTAGAATTTGCTGAAAGGTTACTAAAGAGGTGTAAATGTAGGTAAGTTCACAATGGATCAACTTGTCCATGGAAGATCGATTCTAGCTCGTGTCATGAGAACTATATTCAAGTTTTTGGATATTGATATCAATTTGGATGCGTCACTGAATACGCGCGGTAATATTGTTATAACAACTGTCCATTTTGAAATGTGCGTGTAAAACATGGCTCTTCTTTCAGGCTGTGCTCCTGTGGCACGTCAAACGGATGCATTTTACATGTACGTAGTCATAGGTTGCCTGGTAGCGCTGCTGCTGTTACGCCCGATACAAGAAATATTGTTCGCCACTCGTAGCGTAATCTGCGACCATTTCTACCCAGAAGTAAACGTAAGTACACAGAGTAATAGAAAACTGAATGTCCGTCTTCTTTAGCTAGCGCAACAACGCGGGGAGATGATAGCACGCGTACTATTCAACGGAAGGCAAAAGATGATGGATCTTAAAGCTGCGTTAATTGAAGACATGGTGCGAAAATGGAACGATCCCGAAAACGACTATGCGGCCAGAATGGCGCTGTGTTGTCCTGCGAAGGAATGTTCGCTACATACCGTTACGGACATGTTAGTGGCCAAGGTGCCGTGCTGCGCAGTCATCTCGCTCTGCAGAACTGCTCGCAAGTCCGTTGGATGCCATCCATACCGAACGGTAGCTCGATCTTGTACCGGACAGTCCTGATTTTAGTCTCAAGCTTCGTTGAACTAGTAGAATGGAATGACTTTTTAAAAGCACTCAATTTTTTGCTTTAGAAAATCTTAAATAATTGCTTCCTGCAAGTTACATTCAAAATTGCGCTAAACTAGCCTTTCAATTTTCCGTTAAGCGCTGCCAAGTTTGTGGGGGTGGTGCCTCAGGATTTTGTCAGTGTGGGACTTTTCAGTTGTGTACCGATTGCTTGTTTGATCTTGCTTCGACGTGCCCAGCCTGCGACGTTGGCGGTCTCCCACCTCCTGAACCCCTGGACAATTGTCAGCTTAATGAAACGAAGTCCTGCAAATGTGGATTCGATTGGCGCTGTTTATTGTTAAATTTTTGCTCCATGGCAGGTAAGTGTATTTATAATAGAAGGGGCGTTTCGTTTAATTCGATTTACTATTTCCAAGGATCTACCTTACTGGCGTATTTTTTCTATAACATGGCCATTACCTTGAAACTCCCTCAGAAAGTGGCAATAGCGTTTGGTGGGCTATTTTTCCTGGCTGGGCTTCCGTGTATGCCTCGGAAATTAAGGTGACTTAATTATCGTATTTCAGTTAGTCTTTCGTCAGTTTTTTTTTCAAATGCTTTGGAAGATTTTTTTAAAAGTCGCACTACTCCATCTAGTGGGTGTATTAGCGACTGTCCAATTTTAAAGATTTTTGCTTTAAAAAAATTCTTTTTTGTAAACGAGTGATGTATGATCGTCCAAATTTTGATTTTCTTCCACAGTAAAAACTTGAAAAGTTTCTCGACTTTTACCAAATTTACAAAAGAATTTTTTTAAACATTCTCGATCACTCGTTATCCGCAGTATCTAGCATAACTTTACTGTCACAAAACAAAATACGAATATGTCAACCTCTTTGAGAAATCGTTCCCGAATATCCCCATGTTATTCGCCCATAAGAGGGGAGCGGTATACAGTGCCCTTGAAAACAGATCTTACCTCGCCATTGTTTCAGATCTCGCAAAGATCGGTATTTAGAAATTGATTGCATTTTACAAACAAGTTAGGAAGCATATATTTTGCAATAGTATATTTTGCAATCTCGTAACATGAACAATAGATGCCTCAGCTGTCTTTGCTTGGGAGAGTTGGCGACGCAAAAGGGGCGGACTTTCATGCTGGGGCTCCTGGTTACATCGCTATATTACGGTCCCATCCAACACCTCCATTCTACGGCAGAGCACGTAGTGACGTCCCTGACCTGTGTCTCGGTCCAGTTTCAGAAAAATATCAAGGACACGCGGGCGGCTTTTATGAACGATGGAGACATTGAGAGTGCCTTTCAGTCAATGAAAGCAATATCGGAAAGTTTCCAACAGCTCCAGCACAGCACTGATTCCTTACGTACGCTAACTTATATCGGCCTTTTTTCTTGTGTGTAATTCAACATTTTGGGTTTTCCGTAGGGCGTTGGTATGATGAAACCATGGCGCACGCGTCCCAACATGGCTACTCCGCAGATTTCGTCAAGTTTAAACTGCGCGAAAAATGCTTCTTTCACCTGCAGCAAGTTAAGAAAGATTGCATGGTGTTCGCCTCGCTCTTTATCTGCCAAGTAATCAATGCTGCCTATCCCTTCTGCGAAATAGTGAACGGCGTAGTGGACATAGCCGTACCGGTGATCAAAAATACGATCGTTGTCGGCCTGCAGAAATGTAACTCGCTTGCACTAGATCCATTCTTTAAATATTTATGATTTTTGGTTAGTATGGATTGGTTTCAAGGCTAAAGTTGGGAAGATTGTTAATCTGCGCGTGGACCTTAATATGACCGTAACGGTAGAAGACGAGGACATGCAATTTCTGAAGGAATATGCCCAGAAATTGCACCGTGTCTTTAAAGATGAATGGTCCGTCGTGGAGAAGGCCGTTTCCCTGACTTTGCTAGTCATTCAGTGGCTGATCCCGTTCTGCCTCGTTATCGGGTGAGAACACTTCGTAGTAAACATCTGGCTGTAACTAATTGGAAGTAATATGGTATGTATGCAGGCCGTGTTATTATGTTTGTCGGTATTTGCACCAGACTGACTTCGACAACGTGTACGTCACGCATCGCATGGCTGAATGGGACAGGAACTTTGATCAGTTCGTACCAGTTAATCCCCGTATATCTCTGGTAGCTCATGATACGTAATTATTTGTGTGCCTGTGTTTGACTTTAACAGCGTTTTCTTTGAAGATTAAAGCCTGCTGCGGCGATTTCAGAACGTATTTTCTGAGCATTGCCTTTGACATATGTCTGGGGTGCGTGGTATTCGGGGTGGCGTACGCGGACTGGGCATCAACAAAGGAGATCAACCATCAGCTGAATACGCTTAGAAAAGCTATACAAGAAACAGATCGTAAGAGCTTTCGTTCTGTTACTAACGTGAACTTGAATCATTGACCCAAGTTATAAGTAAAGCTAATTGTTACTCTTCTGTCGTTCTTGACTCGTGCCTACAGCGGGTTGGTCGCTCTTTTATGTGGATATACAGGGCAGCGGAGCCATGCGAAATATCGTTGAGAAAGCTCTAGAAATATTGGCAAGGATGCAACAACGTGCCACTGACTGTAGTCAGTTCGTAAACTGCTTAAATCCAATAAAGCATCCTACGTGGGAGTATATTGATCTAGGTAATTTCCGAAGAGAAAAGAAAAAGAAAAAAGTGACGTTTTTAGTAAACCTTTGTATTAGGAATTACGTGGAGTGTCATATTTGCGATAACGGTATTGAAACCAATCATTCGAGTATCGGCACCCTTGTTTGCCAACGCCTTTTTCCCAAGACATGAAGCCCTTCGATTTAGAAGCATGAAACTGAACTTGGCTTACCAACAAGCCATTGAAGAAGCGCTTCAGTAATGTTTTTGAACGTTAAAGCAACTTTTGTTATTTTTATTTTTTTATTATACTGCTTCGGTACCTGAAGAGTTTGAATGTTATTGCGTGATTTTGAACGGAAAGTGCAGATATGTACCTGAGTGCTTCGCCTAGCATTTTTTCTTGTTAGGGACGACAATGTTAAAATCAATTTTCGGTTTGGGATAATTGCACTAGCCAGTATTAGTTAGAGTGTTTATGAGTTCATGTGTCCAATGTTGACCAGGGATAAATTCTAGTTTCTAAGCGTTACCTAATGACGCTAATTACTTTAAGTGAAAATTGGCAAATGTAGGAAAAGAGTATTACTTGTTGATATTTACAATACACATTTTGTGCAATCCATAAATTATCTATCGTTTTTGATACTCAGGTTTATATTCTTTCAGGAAGTAAAAAAGCCGTTTGCCTTTTTAGTTGCCTTTTGAGTTGGGGCCTAGTCAGTTGGGGATTTTCTTCTTTAATGTCAAGTCGTGAAGCAACGGTCAGTTTTTATGAAGATCCAGCTAATCTTGTTGCTAAGAATATGTAAAGGTGTACATGATTATTATGATTAACAAAATGTATTCCAATTCAAATAACTGGACATTATCCGATAACTATAACTTTGTAGATTGGTTTCCGTCGGCTTGGTTCATTTCTTGGGAATCATCGGAAGCATTTTGCTCTGATCTAATATTCCGTTTCTCTGATTCAAGCTTGGCGTCCGAGGCCTGCGAAAGATGGTCTCTATCAGTCGGAAATTTAACATGGATATTACCAATTTTTGTTTACCTTTTTAGCCACCTCGTACAAGTATTCCGCGGAGGCTTTGCCAGTTTGTTGCACTAAACTGTACAGTAATCCCTGTTTATTGTCTAGCAGTCTTAAAGGTTCGTCAAATTCCTAGTAACCCAAATTAGTATGTTTCTGGTGATTTAATTTGCAAAGATAGTTTACTTGTAAAATACCGGCGTCAAGGACCATTATTTTATCAGAGTCGATGATGGTATTTAATCTGTGCGCTATTGTTAGAACTGTGCAGTCAGCACATTTTTCTCGAATTGTTTGTTGAATGAAAGCATCGGTTCTAAAAGCAAATATTTGTTTAGGAACGAAGATATCTTGGTCCTACAAAATCTTGCCTGTGATCTACGCTAGCAGTGGCTTCGTCCAAAACGAGAATTTTTGAATTTTTCAATAAAGCTCTAGCTAAGCAAATCAACTGCCGTTGTCCAACCGAAAAGTTGGAGCCGCCTTCTGTTACCGGCATATCTAGACCCTGCGGAGCAGTGGCCGCCACTTCCTTCAGTTTGACCTTAGAATAGAGAAGACAGTTATTTAACAGACTAAAAAGGACATTGCGACTTCACTTCTTCTAAGGCTTTCCAGAGGGCGTCATCCTTGTAGTCACCAAAAGGATCCAGATTTCTGCGCAAAGTGCCGATAAATAGTACTGGATCTTGAGGAATGATTGATATACTGGAACGCAGTCTAGCGAGTGGTATTAGTTTGGTATCAACGCCGTCGATTAGAATTGAGCCTTCCGGTTGTGCCATGCGGAATAACGCAGCAATAATGGAAGATTTACCGGCTCCTGTACGGCCAACTACTCCCACCTTCAGATTATATTTAAAATTAGCACTCACAGTAGGAAATGGCATGTTACTTTCTGCCGAGCTTCTAACTTGAAACTGATTCCTTTCAGAACTAAAGGTTCGTTTGGTTCATAACGTAGGAGAACGTTGCGGAATTCGATTTCGCCCTTAGAAGGCCAGTTTGCGTCCATTTTCTGATCTAAGTATTCATAGAATCGTTTAGTCTCTGGAATTGGTTCAATTTTATACGCCAAACGGAACGTTAGTCATTTATTTATAGTTTTTTATATTGGATAGTTGCCTCTTACCTGGTAATTCAGGCGAAATCTCTGAAGGTAGCCTGGTATATTCCAAAAGGCGCTCAATTGCCGTCATCATGTTCTCAACTTCCGCTAGTTGGCGTACAGCTCGTTGTAGCAGTAATCCCACGGACAACGATGAAGAAATAATTAAACCCGCGTCGGACCCACTGATCGCTGTTTCGTTGGGAATTAGGGACCCGTTGTGTAATTTTAAAGAAATATTTTTTACAATCTTCGAGTGCCAGCACTCCAAATGTAACGCATGCCAAGTAGAGCAAGCCGGAGTTTTCCAACCACACCCCTAGCCATCTTGAGGTACACAGGTATAGGTACCAAGCAGCGGAGTGGTTGTTAACATTGTTGTAAAACTCCTCACGGAAGATGGGTTCTACTCCATGAGCCCGGATTGTCGTCACTCCCACTAAAGTTGTTGACAAATGGGCAAAGACTGGGGATCGCGCTGAAATTTAGAACAGGAAATATAAATCTATATCCTAAAATAACGTTTGAGGTAAATACTGTTGCTTTCAATCCTCTTGATGTCACGAGCAGTGGCTAAATAAAATTTCTGCAGCGCGACAAATATACAGCCCACCATTATAATGGGAAGGAAAAGCCACGGGTTGATAATTCCAACTAAGATTATCGATCCCACTTGCGTAAGAGTTAACTAAGCATCGAGACAATTAGAAGAATCCTACGAATAAAAATTCTTACATTCCACGCTTCTTCGATTGTGAACGGAAGTAATTCGTCAGCAATACCCATATCTTTTGTGAACCTATTTAATACGCGACCTATAAAAAAAGGCAAAGGAAAGTTTTACCGAAATGCTTCTAAGCATTCATGCAAATGATTTTGGCTACCGACTGAATTGGTATCGAAAAACCGAATTGGAGTCCGAATCAGCCGCGTGAACATGTTATCATGTAACTTCTGGGAGGAGCGAATACAGCTAGTGAGTATGAGGTACGTGCGTGCGAAAGTCAGCACAAAAACGACCAGTACTAGGATAGCGTACACGTAAATTCCTTGATTTGAGTCAAAAGCAAATGTCGATGTCGAATCGTCGCTGGAATTGCGAGTGATAAGGGTATACATCTTTTCCTCAGAGTTAGTCCTGCAATTGAATCAATAGATTTAATAATGAAATCGTCTAGAGTAAGTTGCGTAAGTACCAGTAACTTAGCCAGTAATCGATGCCATTGTAGGTTACTTGGCTTAATATATTCACTAAAACTAGAAAGCCTAATAAGATTGAACTCGAGCCAGTCTTGAAATACGTCCAGTAGGTTTTCTTCGTTACGTTGCCCGTAACTGCAGTTTCTTTGGAGAGTTCGGGTGATGGTACCTACAAATATGAGTTATAAGCACACATTTTTTGTTTTTACTTAAATAAAATTAGTTTACGTGCGGTGTTTTGGTACCAGCCGTACTAATAGTTGATCTTCTCGATATCTGGGAGGGAGAACGCGAATCCCTACCATGCAGTAATGGTTCGTCTTCCAGTAGATCACTCTCGTCTTCTGACTGTGAGACCAACTGCGCCAAATCTGCACCTTGACTGATTAGCTCGGAATACGAGCCAATTTTATCAACAGCGCCCTAGGGTTTTAAATTTTTCATCAAGCAAAAATTGGAAGTCACCGTTTGCTCGATTATAAGAATTGTAGTCTTAAAGAACTTGCGAGTAGTCAGTAGTTATTTCTCCTTTCGTCTCTTACGTCTTTAAGTAGCACGATGGTGTCAGCATCCTGGAGATACTGCAATTGATGCGTTACAAGTATGCGTATTTTCCCACGCAGAAATCTAACCACGCTTTGTTCAAACAAATGCTTTCCCACGTGGGCATCTACCGCGGATAGCGGGTCATCCAGTAGGTAAATATCAGCCTCGACGTACAATGCCCTGCATAGAATGACTAAAAGTGTAAGCTCCCACAGTGCGGAAATTGACTTACCGAGCCAAACTGACCCTAGCTTTCTGGCCTCCCGATAAAGCCACGCCCTTTTCTCCTACTTGCGTGGCGTCACCGTGCGGAAACAGGCTAAGGTCTCTGTCGAGCGCACATACTCTGATAACTTGTCGGTAACGGGCGTGGTTATATTTCTGACCACACAAAACGTTCTCTTTGATGGACCCGGAGAAAATCCAAGGCTCTTGAGCGGCGTAAGCTATTTTTCCTTGCGTTATTACTGATCCAGCTGATAAAGATAACTCGCGAAGTATGACTTGCAGCAGTGACGACTGCGTTTAGCGTAAATTTAATGACTGCATAACGTTGGTAAACAGGAAAACACTTACTTTGCCACAACCTACAGGGCCAATGATTGCTACTAATTGGCCGTAATTGGCTGTAAAAGAAATGTCTCTTAAGACAGGGTTAGAGTTTTCTTCCGTCCATTTAGCCGTTGCGTTCTTGAGCTCAACTCTTCGTGATTCCACAGAAGATTTTTCTGCACTTTCAGGCTTGGTGCTACTTTGCTTCTCCTCCAATAGCAAGAATTCCTAATATAATTGGTATAATGTGAGAAAGTAGATAAGAAGAAGAAACCGCTAACCTGTAGTCTTCTTAAGGAAATCACCAACTCGGCAAATTGTGAGATACCGACTGGGAAAAACATGATCATTGTAAGTCGTAGATTGTTAAATAACGCCAAAGCAACGAAAACCTAACCAAATTTAAGTAAATTATGCCTTGTTACAAAAGGTAAAGCAGAAATACCTACAGTGTCTGCTTTCATTATGTTTCCCGTAAGCACATACGACGCGAAAGTTGCCAGTAGAACAATTTTCATGGACGTTTGGAAAAGACTCTGGTTAATTGTGTTAAACAGTGCTCGTTTCCTAATAACTGATATTTCCTCCCTTATCAAACGAATGCATTTTAAGCTCTTTGAACATAGCCGAGTGCGTTATGCATTTACTTGCGCTTCTCTTCGACAAACTTCGCGAATGCGAATTCCCATGCGTACATTTTAATGACTCGAATGCCAGACACGATCTCGTTCATCAAACGAACACGACCGTCGGTCCGAATGGCCGTTTTGGAACGGATTTTAAGAAATATTTTCCCAATAAAAGCTAGAATGCAAAACTTTTAATTGTGTACATTTTCTAGTAAAAAATGCAAACCGTCACCTTGGAAAGGAATGTAGATAATTAGTAGTACTAATCCAGCCAAGCATGAGGGTCCTAAAACGTTCAATAGGATGGCCATGATAATTATCGTTTGTATGGGACCAACCCACAAGTAATGTAAAGCAAAGGTTCCATAGTCAAAGCGATTTAGATCATTCGAGATAAGATTCACCATCTGACCAATGGTAGCTTTGGCCAAAGCCCCGGTACTAAGCTTGAGAGCCTTTCAAATTTTACAAGCAATTGAGTAAGTTCTTTCTTATTATTAGCTAAACATATTAATATTCACCTTATTGTAAACTAAAGACGTGCATGCTACTCTAGCCTTCATTCCGCAGTGGATCAACATCTGGAAATGGGTGTGATGAGCAATTGCCGTGTACGCCAAGCAACAATTAATACCCGCTGCGTACCCAAACGCTTCCCATCTCTCAACGGATCCATCGCCTTTGAAATATTTGAGCAATTGTCCCAACAGCAGAGGCTGGGCTATACTGTGATGGGTATTTATAGAATTAGAAGTTAACAGTACAGAGAATGTAATTGTTTTACTGGACAACGCATTCTTCGAAAAGTGAGAAGAATCCACAATACATGTATTGCTTGCCATGGGCGCGTATGAGTGCTCGTATAAGTTTAGGTTTCCTATCTTTCGCTTTTGCGTCGTTTAATTCTTTTTCCCAGGGCTCTTGAAGTCTGCTATAAAGTACGTCGGCTTTGTCGCTTGGTAACGTGTCGTACAAATCATCAAATTCTACGTTCCGCTTAAATCCAGTCCGTAACAACGGATGGAGCCAACTAAATATAATAGATGTTGTTTTAAGTTAATTGGATTTGGAATGTGCTTTTGATTAAAGTGTGTTAACACACTAAAGCAAAATTTAGTTATTTTTAGTTTCAAACTAGCATTAAATTACGGTACATAGAGTTCAATAAAAAAATGTTTATATTCGTCCAACCTCCATAAACGCAGAATTTTTACCACGAAGAGTTTAAGTGCGAAACTAGTTTGACCTCATATTTTTGGTTTTAGTTTTTATAACAATGTTTAAAGGATTTAAATTATTTTTTTATTATTAAAACAACTTTGGTGACTAGAAGTTGTTTCGCTAGGAAAAGGCGAAAAATTATTACGCTTTTACCTAGTTCTGTAATTTAGCTGTACATTATTTTGATGATCTCTAACTTGTTAAAAATAAATTGGGATATTTATAAGATTGATACATAGAAATTAAGGGAATGTTTTGCGCTACTGTACGAGGACGAAAGTAACGATTTTCCTGTTTTGATGCACTCTTCATTACCAGTAAAACAAACGTGAAAAAATGTTCGCTTTCAGCACAGGGTTTTCCACTTTAGACTTAGGTTTCTCCTCCATAGCGACTTGCTATCACTAGCGTAAATACAAAAACACTGAGATACTTACTTCTACGAGCATTCTTAACTCAATGCTTCGTCCCTTTTCTCCGTTTCTTCACTAAACGTGCGTGAACATTAATCCATGCCTGAGTCCCATTGTATCGATGGAGTATTTGTACAATGGGTGAAAAAGACCCGATTTTGCACAGTCATCGTGATCTGAATCAAGTTTTTCTTTAATTTACTTATCGTTTAAAGTAGTCCATTGAGGTTTCCGAAGCTCAAAACTATAAAAACTGTTCCTCGACTTTGTAAGCAATCGGATATCCTTATCCCAGTATAAATGTCATACTATTTCCTTCTCTTAAGACAATTTCACTTTAAATATATTCTTTTGGCAAACATCCCTTATTTTCTCTCTATTAGCTTATAAAATTTGTTTTTCAAACTTCGGATCTACGTCAGATCATAACGGAATAAAAGTACTGCATGAAAGCGTCACAGGCAGTTACCACACGGAAGTATTACAGAAAGTGAAAGTAAAAAATTAAGAATTTCTAAATCTTAGGAAAGAGTACACAGTGGAGAGCATAAACAATGGTAAACAATGTGTATTTAACGACGAGTAATTGAGCTATAATCCGACAACTACAACTCTGTATTTCAGTTTTCATCAATTTGAGTGTTTAGCAGCCTGTAAAAGATTATTAATGAATGTCAAAAATGGTAAAATAGCATTAATTCTTACCTTTTTAGCGACTTCGTACAAATATTCCGCAGAAGTTTTACCTGTCTGTTGTACTAAACTGTAAAACAATCCTTGTCTTTTTTTCAGCAGTTCCAAAGGCTGGTCATACTCCTTGAAACAAAATAACTTTGCTTCTCAAAAATTCTGTTACACTTTTATTATACTTGCAAAACACCAGCTTCCAGAACCATTATTTTATCAGAATCCATAATAGTATTTAATCTGTGAGCGATAGTCAGAACAGTGCAGTCGGCACACTTTTCTCGAATAGTTTCTTGAATAAAAGCATCGGTTCTGAAGGAGAATTCCTTGTCATTGAAGAAGAAATACTAGTCCAAAAATTTACATGTGATCAACACTAGCTGTAGCTTCGTCCAACACAACAACTCGGGAACGTTTTAGCAAAGCTCTGGCTAGGCATATCAACTGGCGTTGTCCAAGGGAAAAGTTGGAACCACTTTCCGAGACTGGCATATCCAGACCTTCGGGAGTACTGGCCGCCACTTCTTTCAGTTAAACCTAAGCAGGCAAGGTAGTTGAGTAACACATAAAAAGAAAACTGTTATGCTACTTCTTCTAAAGCTTTCCAGAGGGCGTCGTCCTTGTAGTCTCCAAAAGGATCCAGATTTCTGCGCAAAGTACCGAAAAAGAGCACAGGATTTTGAGGGATGATCGAAATACTGGACCGTAGTCGACCGAGTGGTATTAGTTTGGTGTCAACGCCATCGATGACAACTGAACCTTCCAGATCTGCCATACGGAATAACGCAGCAATAATGGAAGACTTACCGGCACCAGTCCGCCCAACTACTCCTACCTGCAGAACAATTCCGTCATTTGCAGTTCAGTGCTAGCAGCAGCTTACTTTTTGCCCAGCGTCTAATTAAACACTGATGCCTTTCAGAACTGAAGGCTTGCTGGGATCGTAACGTAGGAAAACATTGTGGAATTCGATGTTTCCTTTAGAGGGCCAGTTTTCTGCAACTTTTTTGTCTAAACATGGAAATATTGACTTAATCAGCTTAATTTCTTCCATTTCTTTTAATTTTGCGGTCATTTGTTGTACTGTTGTCAGTAAAATGTAATTTCAATGGCTCCAAAGCAGTGTCTTGTTTGTGTAACGGGGTAGTTTTAATTGGGAGGACGGTCGGAATAAGGGGAATGATTGTCCAAAGAAGAAGCATCTGTAGACGATTGATGTGGATGATTAGACACTATTTATTGGTGCTTTCATTACATTGTACTATATTATTACTACAATTTACTATTGTAAGAAAGGTCGTTAATCCCACATGGGTTCTTCTGGTCTGTCGGGTTGGGCTAAAGGTAATATTTCGGGTATGGGTGCTTCTGGGCTTGGGTTTCGTGATTTAGGCTTATAAGGTTTATCGACTGTTCGGTATGGGAGTTGTTGGAATGTAATTAAGGAGCTGGAAGAAATTTCTGGGGTTTTGTATTTAAATGTAAGAAGGATATCAAAATGACAATTTAGAATATGATCGGTAATTTTGTTTCTGGGAACATGGTGTAGTTTGGTGTAGGGGCAAACGAGAATTTTGGAATGAAGTTCTGGGTGTTGGTCTCTACATTTTTGTGCATGGGTCTCCGTGTTCTTTGCTTGAAACGGCTTCCGGCAATACCAGCATCGGAAGTAGTCAGGCATCTGAAATTATTTAGCCAGATTAGGCTCGGTAGCTGTAACGTTTAGGGTTATCATTTCTTAGTGCTCTAAGTCTTCTTTCGTGTCTTTCTTGTCTTTCTCTTCTGTCTTGCAATTCTTGGTTTAATACTTCTTGATATTCTAGTTGTTCCTGCAAATACTGTTCATATGCTTGTTGGCCGCCTGGGTAGTACCAAGCGGTTTGAAATACGTTATAGTTAATAGTTTCTGGTCGAAAGTTAGGTAAGCAAAAATCATCTGTCGTGGGTATGCGGTAAAAACTGGGGAGACGGCGATCAAAGTCGTCTAGATAAACCGTTATAGGTTTATAAGGGAGTTGAAGGAACCATTCTAGGGTTGGGACTTCGGGGTTTTCTTGTAAGGGTCTGTAGTTTTGGTAGTAAAATTTCGCCTTAGCGTAGGGGCAATCGAATGCGACGTGGTTTGAAAATTCGG